>JBBPRK010000850.1:0-13688 GCA_038093075.1 Boletus patriciae
ATCTCGCACCCCAACGCCCAACACCACGCATCCCGTTCAACCTTGCTCCGCGTCCTGAACACGGCCAGCTTATGACTCCCCTTTGAAAGACTAGGTATAGGCTGCGCAGCCTGGAAACCACCCGCAGGCGCATTCGGTCGTTGCCCCAAGGACCCAGCCGACGCAGACGCAGACGCCGGCGACTTGCGGTACCAAATCACAAATAGCTCGTCTTCTTCCCGTTCGTCCGTCTCGAGGCCGTCGTAGTACCGTCGTGGCAAGTTGGGCGACTCGGGGCTGTACTCGCCCGGTCGGAGAGCGAGCGCGGCAAAATAGCCCGAACAGACATATGCGTCGAGCAGCCCAATCTCTTTCGAGTTGCGATGATGCAGAGTCGAGGTCGGAGAGACGTTGAACTGGACCAATCGGCCGGGTACGAGGAACAGCTGGACGAGTCTAGAAGAAAGAAAGAAAAAGAGGGTTCAATGACCGAGTTTGGTGTTCGTGGACGAGGAGAGATGGCACGGAGCACTGACTTGTATTGTCCCCTCAACCCCTTTCTCGTGAACACTCTGCCGGCTTTGACGATACTCCTACACGTGCTCAGTGGACACCAGTTGTAGAGCGACGTCAGCACGGGTGTCTCAGAGTTCATAGGTGGTTCTGGCGGGGTGCACCAGTTTCCATGGGTGGACTGTGATGTTCGTGGTGTCAGTCGCGTACGAGTACTCGCCGCAAATCCGACATCCATCTCGTCCTTGACGTCTACATTATGGCGCTGCGACCAATATGCAACAAGGGCACGGAGTCTCGTTACCCATTCAATGCAGTCCAGCGCTGAATGTGCCTTGTGGAGGTATTAGTAAGACAGCATCCAGAACATGCATGCGCGCACGGGAACGCACCTCGAATCGTATGACTGGACCAGAAGTAAGGGCAACTTCGAATGTCCGCCTGAGGTGCGACTGTACTTTATCCTGCACGTGAGCGTGCCCACCCTCATCGCGTGCATCCACCGCATCCTGCGCGACAAGCTCGCCATCGTCCTCAGACAGCGGTTCATATGCTCTCCTCACGGTGCGGATGCTTCTGAGGTCCAACGTCCCGTGCGCAGTGCGGATGTGCCCTGCGCCTCTCCAAACCTCGCTCTCGAAAAGACTCTGGCTATATTCCTCCACTCCCGGTTTTAACCCTGACATCAAACGCGAAAGGTGAGCGCTCGGCGGAAGCGGGGGATTTGCGTCTGAGGGTAACAGGGAAAACAGGTTGCCACCGTGTGTCACGAGATATACTCGTTGACGACCCTGCTGCTTGATACGGTTGAGATAACCTTCGATGGCGGGTGGTTCGAACATTTTCTTGCCGGTCTCGAGGTGAACGCAATCCGGAAAGTGTTCCGCAATCCGTAACTCGAGCTGAGCTGGCCTCAGACCCTAACAAGTCGATGGTATATATCAGGCCATTCAAGCACAAGTAGGACCAGCGACCGAACCTGCCAAAGAGACAATCCAGAGAGGACGGCCCATGGCCGCGCATTCCCCTCGACGTCCTGTTCCTGACACATCCAATCGAGTTGGCCACCAAATCTCCATGCGAGCTCCAACTTCTTTCCTGCCTGCAGCTCATGCTCTATAATAGCCTTCCAGCTCCTCGACACCGAGCTGGAGGATCCACGATCAGGGGAGAGCGAACGCTGTACCAGGTCAATAATAGTCTTATGGTTGAAAGTATCGTACGCCTTGTCAAAGTTAAAGCCCTCGGGCTCCGGAACGTCGATGCAAATGCGTATATCGACGGCGGGACAACGAATCTCGATGGAAGGGGGGATTTTTCCACCGAGACGACACCTACAGGGGTACCGTCAAAGCAAGATGCAGCAAGTTGGCCTGACAATACTCACCAGAGATGCCACAGCCAGTCACGCGCTCTGGTTCGGCTTTTGACTTTAAAGACAAAGACGTTTGTACCTTCCTTTGAAAGATGAAGAAATGCGCGTGCTCTTGAATATCCATTGCGAACGGGCGTCGGGGGGCACAGTATACAAAAGGTGAGGTCGACGAAAGAGTACAAGGAAACTGAGGTTCGATCCGAAGCCAAGGGGACTATGAAAGCGAGGCGCTTGTGCCCCGTGATGTATTCTTTCCCCGGAATGGTCTGCTCGATACGATCAACGGGGAACTGGAACCGAGATGGCATGTAGGGACACACATAATCTTCATACAACTCTAGCATGTCCTTTCTCCACACGACCAAAAACTCCATGCAGTCTTCGTGACGCAAGTGGGTCGTTTGGCGGTTTTGGACCTCGTCGAAATGGCTTGTAAGGGATTCGGACTTGGTGTAACACACCCTAACAAGCATTCTATCTTGGGTACTATCAGGGGTGTGACACAGATATTGAGAGGGTTCCACAAACCTCGGAGGAAGATGTCGCGGGAGGTTCCTTCCGCAGTCGCCCCAGCGCTGCACTCAACGACTTCATTTCCCGTCCTTGCGAGGACAGCAGCCGGAGAGACGGGCCCTTCATCAGCCTCAGGCTGTTCACCCTCCGAAGGTATGGCATCGGCATCATTAGGGGAGGGTCTGCTCTCCTTTGGCGGCAGCTGTACCTTGCGCTTGGCATCCCGGGCTAGAAGGGAAACGCCGCGACGTTTGGTTCTTGGTTTAATGGACGAGGTCCCCGCAGGATGTTTTAAAATAGACCTAGGAGCATCGTCCCCCTGTCGTGGCACATGTCCGGTTGGAATGGAGGGCGCAGAAGCCGTCGCGATGAGCGGAGAACCAGAAGAAATGGCGGACAAGTTGCCACCGTGCTGTTCGGGGACACTAGTGGTAGAAACCGAGCGCTGTGGAGAGTGAAGTGACGGCGGTGATAAGTGTGATCGTGCGGTCCAATATGAACGCGGACCTATGGACGACAGCGCCGTCGTCGACGCATAAGGCACCTGTGGTTCCTGTTGAGGTGCCTCGGGGGCGACCGGCTCAGAGGGCGCGGCAGGCGTCAATGCATGGCCGTCGAGCACGTTCACGCCGAGGATGCTCCCGACCTCAAAGGTAGTGCCCACCCAGTGCCCGACGCCAGCCCCGCGCTGCGTTGTGCGCCGTAGAGCGCGTGTCCAGGGGCACTCTTGCCATTGTTTCATCAATTCGTCGCGCACGTTGTCGCGTGCGCCGTCGTCCCAGTCTTCCGCCCTACCACCTTGGCGCAGGAAGAAAGCGTGTGCGTTGCGATCCAAAACATCACGTACGGCAGAGGCGTAGGAAGCGTCAAGGGATTCGTCGTCGTTCCCTGTATCCTGTATCATTTCGTGCATGACAGCCAATAGTTTGTCTGGCAAGGGCCCAATGAAGAGTCGGTGGGCGCGGTGACTACATGGTGGTGCGTCTGGAGTTTCTGAAGCACGATGCGGGCTAGAGGAAGAAGATCCGATGACAGTCATGTATGCCTGAACGTCGAGTAGTAGAAAGACGGGACCCGATGCACTCACAGGAAAGCAAGTTGCGCTCGTTGTTCGCTTCACCCAGGATGACCGTGTGACGTCACCACCGTGGGGCCAAAGCAAGGTCGATACAAATATTATTTCCGTGGTCCGTAGACCGTCGTGCTACTTTTACTGAGCGGTGATCTATGCAATTAAATAGGGCGTGTGGACAAAGTACACTGGTGAATATCACGCCATGAATCAATGCTTTATTTCCGACGCTTTGGTCCTGCGAGAGAGAATGTCGTGCGATTGCTGGACAAACTGCTCCGCTTCAGATCTCTCAAACCTGCGAAAAGGTCAATGTCCGCGAATCACCACTCGAGGCGGAAATAGTCACCCTAGCTTTGTGCCCTTGACGAACATATCGGGTTCACGGAACGCAAACGGGTTCACATCCTTGGAAGGGTTAAGATTAGCCAAGCTATGGTTGACGAACCGGTGCGTTGATTCGTCACTGCGGACGGCGTATATGACATCAAGAAGCTTCGCATCCGGAGCAAGTCGCCAATAGTCGATGGCGATCGCCGGCGCCGGCATGTCCGCCCATTTTTGCAAGTGGCCAGCTTCGATCTCCTCGATGCATCGCGTACTTTGGACAAACGGATCAGTCCAGCTGAAAGTCGCCTCGTGAAAACGGCACTTACTATGTCACCACGGCCTCTTCTTCCAGGTATCCCACGAATCTGTGACAAGATCGAGGGGAGATCATGTAGGCGAGGACTAAAAATGTTGGTGGGACGAAGCCATGAAGCCACGAGGTGTACGTACAAAAGATATTGAAAAAAACGCCTTGTGCACCAAGAACCAGTGCACGGAAAAACAAAGTGGGTTGTTTGAGTGTCATGAATGTCCTTGGCGGTATGCATGCATCAGTAATCAACTTTTGAGGGAAGAGGTAAATGGCAATATACATCAAGTGCATCCGCTCGTTCTCCGCGTCTTCGAGTAACGTATGGATCCACCCGGAATCACGTCGCTAAGGGTTGTGTGGTTAGCCTTACGAGATGAGAACAAGAGTTGGCCACCTACCATGAGTCTGAGACTGCCAAGATGCCTGAGCATGGCGGCAACCATACCAGGCACTGCAGCAATTGTTTCAAGGAACAGGATTCGTGACAACCAGGCCGCTTCTCCAAGAATGTAACCCTTTTCTTTGAGCTCTTCCGTGGTCATATTATGGTCACGAGGGAGCGGCTTGTGCTCGTATCCCGAAACGAAATCATAGCCCCATCTAATTCGCAGTATTCAAGACGAAGTTGACAAACTAGACAACGAAAAACAAACCTCGCTAGCCGGACGAGATTGTAGGTAATCCTATCAGAGATTGTCTTTGCTTCTCTGTGGAGGATCTATGCGTGGAGTGTCAGCGGACATCGAACATGGAGGCCAAAGCGGCGAAGAGACGCAATGTACCTCGACAGACTCCATTTCTTCCTGGGAGTAAACCGGGTGAAACAAAACCCAGTCCCCGCGCACTTCCTGGGGCACTGTGCTGACCGCATCGACTTGGGTCAACGCCGACTGTGATGCTTTTTTGTCCTCTGTCACATAATTAGAAATGATCTTCTCCGTATGGTATGAAACGTCGATTTACTTCTATGGAACCCTTCTGTTCCGACGTCGGCTTGTTCGTTGGGACGTTTCTTGGCCAGTGAGTTTTGATCGGTTGTCCTAGTATGGAAGTGCCCAGCAAACCGAGGTGCCAGATAAAAGTCAGGGGCGCCCGCGTATGCACATCGAACGAGAGCAGGACGAAAGATCAGCGGATTCTGGCGAGCAGCGATCCTAACCAGGGTAGACATGAATGAGCTATTGGAACGGACGAAATGTGTATTGTGCGGACCCGCCAGCGCCGCCGCATCTTTAAGCCGCCAACAGCCCGGAGAATTCCGACATCCTTCCGAGATGTGCCGCTGAATAGCGGTGCGGGGTAACATCACCGCTGACTTGCTGTGGTACGAAGAACGCTGACTCGCCGCCAGTACTGCGGCCACTCGCAAAAAGACCTTCGCCGACCAGAAAAGAGCCCTGTCCGCCTAGCGCGTTTGAGAAGCTTACTAAGACGATTTTCACGTGATGCTTAGGTCATGTGATCAGATGCATCATTCTGGGATATTCCCCTGTTGGCATGAACGTTTGAACCCTTGCGCTCTGCACCGTGCATCACTGTTTGCGTTTGACGATTATCTGTGACTAAGAGAAGCGTATCCACATTGGTAACAGATCTTGAACCATAACGGTTCAAGTATGTGTTCGTCAGGTCAGTGGGTACGATTTAAATGGGTTACGATACTCAATTGAGGCGAGCCGGAAGCGGACAGGTCTAGGACCGACTAACAGCTGCATCTGGATGTTTGTGGTCATCCGGATAGTGGCGGTTCAAGAAGTCAATTGAAACAACTCGAGATCGGGCGTAGTGGATATTTGATGACGAAACACGCGCATCAAAATGGAAGACCAAACACTCAGGGGTGTTTGTAAACATCCAGGGAGGCTGTACACGGATAGCAGAACAAGAGATGTACGGCGACTTGGACGTTTTTCCCATAAAATGTCGATCTCAGGTCTGGTTACTGACGGTAACAGGTGGCCAATGTTGCAAATGAGGCAAGTGTTGAGTAACACAAACACCCACAAGAGGGATAGTCGAGTTCACACAGTCATTCGACTGATGTTTCGAGTTTGGCAAACTTCGTTCGGATCATGAAGTGGGTGAGGCTGGTAAGATATTGGCGATCTGATATTAAGAGGGGGCATGATGCATGAGGCTACGACCTCGCCACCCTGGCAACCGGTCTGGGAGAGATGGAGCACTGAAAGGAGGAACGGGCGGTGGGTAAGCGTACGAGTTGGGGGAGTTCATTGCCGGAGGAGGATACGCAGGGAAGAGGCCGAGCGCTGCAGTACATGATCGTGCAGAGAACATGTTGAAAGTGGAGTAAGGAAAGAAGGCGAGAATGAGAACATGAGCGTTTCATCTCCGAGGTCGAGGCAGGAGAGAGGGCCTGTAAAGGAATGATGATAATAGGGAGGTCACTATGACGAGGGATTAATGGACATGCGGTTGGCAACGAGGCAGACGAGAGCAGGACAAAGTTGTCGGCATAGGGCGGGAAGAATCTGGGAGATCTTGCGTTCCGAATCTTCCGATTGGACGAGAGGAGACAACGAGGAGCGGGAGACGCCCGGTGGCTGGCCAGGACAGCGCTGTGCGCACTGCGAGCACGATCGGCACCGTGGTGAGATATAAAGCCTGGACGGAGACGGCCCTGGCACCCTGGCACATCTTTTTCGCCACGACTTGACGCTGGAAAGCACCAGCAGATGTGTCACATCGGGACCGATGGACAACGTCGCTGCACAGTATGGTGCTAATCCCCTCCCCGTCTTCCCCTCCTCCCCCGATAATCACAACCCGGCTCCGTCCCAGCCATGGCTCGCCAAGTCACCCACAGACCCGGTGTTCTCCACGCCCGACACCGACCCCTACGCCTCGCCCGCCCCGTACACCCCCGACCACCCCTACCCCGCCTACCCGCAGTCCCCGTCGATCCGCAATGACGAAAACATGCACCCCATCTCCATCCCGCCGCAAATCCCGCCCAGCATCGGCCCCACCCGCATCACCCGGCGCCAGGCACGTGCCCAGTCCACCCTCCACCTGGGCATTAGGCGAGACCGTCCACCATCCGCCACACATCATGACTCCGAAGAGGTCCGCCTTTTGTTCTTTCTCCGTCGCGACATGCTTGACCCCTTTGCCAGCCCACCTACTTCATGTCCCCCGCCAGCGCCGTCTCCCGCCCGCACACCCCCGTCAGCGCCACAGACTCTGCCCGCTACAGCCAGCCCGCAGATCGCCCATCCCCCTACGCCCTCCCCTCCACCGGCGCAGCCATGCCCCTCCCCTCCCCCCGCTATCTCCCGACACCCGTATCGGGCTCGCCCTACTCCCCCTTCTCCCTTTATCCCACCCACTCCAGATCGGCATCTTCCTACTCCACGTCTAATCCGCGCTCCGCTTCTCCCGCCCTGAGTGTCGCTTCCGCCCTTACTTCTATTTCCTCTGCTACTTCGGCTACTGCTAATTCGCAGACCTTCGCTGCATATCCGCTCCCGTCCCCACCGGTGGGCCCCGTCGTTCCGCGGGCCAAGCAACGCAAACAGCGTCTCTTCAATGTAGACCGCAAGGCCATCTGCGTGTACCATCAGGAGAATCCCAACGCCCGCCAAGAAGACATCGCTGCCCGTTATGGGGTCGAACGCAGCACCATCAGCAAAATCCTCAAACACAAAACAAAATGGATGAACGTCCCCGAGGACGACGACATGCGTGTCGCCAAGCATCGGTGAGTTCTATCGTTCTCAATCTCGCCCCTCGTTAAACCTCGCGCACCAGTCCTTCGAAATTCCCCGAGGTCGAGGAAGAGCTCGTCAGCTGGCTCGTCCTAATGAAGCAGCAGAATACCCTTCTTACGGATGCTCTCATACGCAATAAAGCAAAGGAAACCGCACGGAGCCTCCAGATCCCCGACGAGAGATTCAAGGCCAGCTCTGGATGGGTCGAAAATTTCAAGCATCGCCATAACATTCGCAAAGGAGTCTGGCTCGGAGCTCACAAGTCCCTCCGTGCAACGCGAGGCGTTGGCGCCACTCATCTCCGCAAGAGCAGTAATGAGAGTGTCCTCTCCCCTCTCAACCCTGCATTCGAGTCCAGATCCGAGGCGCTCGCTCGACGGGACTCAACCGTCGCAGAGGATGGCGATGATGACATGGAGTCCGAAGACGATCAGGACCTTGATCCGTCCCACGACAATCAGCCCGTGGCAGGACCGTCTCACTCTCAGATGGAGCCGTCTGTTTCTCACAATCCCCTTCCACCCATATGGACTATGCAACAAGAACCCCTGTCGACGCACGACACCCCGATCTCATCTCACCCATCGGCTTCACAGCACAACGTACTTTCTCAGCAGCCGTTCGCATCCCAGGACGACCGGCATCACGACCCTGCCATCGCTGACGTGCACCAGAACTCCCTCCAGCTTTCGGCCCAGCAGCATATTCAACAGCAACAGGAAGTCCCCCTGTCCGCGCATGGAGACAATACCGCGACGTATACCGACTCAGTTGTTGTATACCAACCGGCGCCTTCGATCACGAGTGGAAATACCATTCCCGACCTCGCGGAGGCAGAAGATGCCATCAATAAAGTCATCATGTTCGTCGATTCGCAGTCTCCAGCCATGTTGTCCCCCGAGGAAAGGGACACACTTGCGCAAATAAAGTACGCGCTCTTTCAGGCTGCGAGTGGCGTTCCCTTTGTTAGGGAGCGGAGGTAGGAAAACATGTCGGACCCTTTTTTTCAAAAAGCATTTTACGCTGCACACCGTTGATTTCTAGCAAACCATCACCCCCAATCTTGTTCTGCCGCAATATGATCCTTCATACACACATGCACCACATATTCTCTGCAATCCCCGCATATCCAACGCATTGCACTGCTACCCTTTCCTGTTTTACAGCTCATAGGGCACAATTCATTTTTTTTTGCATTCTACTTCCGCATGCCACTGTCTCATTCATCGCACTCGACATCGCATCATTGCTTCCACACCCCCTACTCTGCTAACCGTTGTGTCATAATCAGAGTAGCTCATGTTAATTTCTTTTCGCTTAACATTGTCATCTGCACCTATGATAAGTATGTTTCAGATTGATCATTTTCATTAATCTCATCGCATCTAAAATGTCCTCGGACCTGCACTTCGGGCACGATGCTTATTACGGTGCCTTCTCGAAGTGCAACCCTGCGAAAACAGAACCCAGGGTACAGGCAGTCGCACATGCGAATCATGCAGGGTTCACGTCACATGGCAAGCTACGCTGGCAGTCCAAGTACTTGCGGAGGGCATGCAGAACTCGAGAGAAGCACATGGCGTTTCAGGGAGTGACGAGACCATCAACGTTTCCCACTTTTCACGGTCTTTTCCGGCTCCCTAACCCCCATGAGCGGACGCGATCAGCTGAGAGACAGAATGGGGCGTACGACTCGGGGACGGTGTTTTTCATGATCGTCAGCTTGCCAGCGGACGCTGCAGATACCATTTGGTGCTCTATGGATTTGGTGACCTTGGCTTTGAGTGCCTGCAACGTGGATTGGCGTATGGCGCAAGAGATCAAGGGTGTACGATACCTTGCGCATGCTGGCTTCTTTGATGAGTTTTGTTTTTTTGGGTGGTTCGTGTCGCCGCCCTTTCTTTGGGGCTGCTGCAGCTTTGGCGGCGTGTCTCGCCTTTGAAGACGAGGGCTTGGCCTCGAGACCTTTGGTGTTGCCTTGGGCCATGCGACTGCTTGATACGACGAGGTCGGGTTAACGAACTATCGGCTTCGGGAAATTCCGGCAAAGGTGGGATTATTGACTATGCAAGTTCTCCACACTCCGTCGTCGTCCTCGATGCTTTCCACATCTCACCTCTTGCGCGCTCAGCGCGCGTTCGTCGTCGTGCGCAAGGTACCTGTTTCATGCTCTTTCTTTTTGCCGTCCGACGTTTTGCTCACCGTCGTGGATTGGGCTTTCAGCGTGCGCTGCACGACGTCGTTACGCTGCCTGGCCGAAAAGCGGTCGTCTCATCTGGCGTGCCGGGATACAGCGCCGTCAGCGGCCACGTCGTCACCGTCTTTGGATGCACTGGCTTCCTCGGCAGATACCTCGTCTCTAAACTCGGTGCGCGCGCCCATGTCCTATCTGAACCCGTGCCTTTGACCGACTCTCCAACGTGACACGCATAGCCCGAATGGGCACTCAGGTCATAGTTCCGTACCGTGAAGAGGACGAAAAAAGACACCTCAGGCCTATGGGCGATCTAGGTCAAATCGTACCCATGGTAATGCTCCTTCCAGACCAGAAGCCCCCCAATGGTAATTTGTCTGATTGATGTCGTACGAACACGCATTAGGAATGGGATATCCGGAACGAAGAACAAATAGCTGAATGTTTGAGACACTCGGATATCGTTTACAATCTTGTGGGCCGAGATCATGAGACAAGGTAACCGCGTTCTTTTCGACCCTGCTCCATTGTGTTGATCTAAATTTTGTCGCTTCCCGTTTCGGTAGGAACTTCAAGTATGACGACGTCCATGTCAGCGGTGCGGAGAGGATCGCCAAGGTCGCGGCGGAGACCGGGGTCGAGCGCTTCGTGCATGTTTCGCACTTGAATGCGTCGCCCGACTCTAGTTCTGCCTTTTATCGCACCAAGTTTGAGGGCGAAGAGCGGGTCAAGGACGTTTTCCCAAACGCCACTATCGTTCGACCGGCAGCAATGTACGGCTATGAAGACAAACTGCTCAACAACATGGCTGGTAAGAATAAACTCGGCAGGCTGCGCCAGACTGACGCAACCCTCGGCGCTCAGTTTGGCCTATTTGGTGGAAGCTAAACTATGGTGAAACTAAAATAAGACCTGTACACGTAAGTGGTGTTGTTTGACGCTTGCATATCGGGTTCAATTTTGATGGATATCATTTGTAGGTCATGGACGTTGCACAGGCTCTGGCCAACCTGTTGGGCATTTCGCAACTGCCTGCCACGATTTCCCTTCCTGGACCAAGGACGTTATCGTTCGAGTATCTCTTGGACTTGGTGACCTCTGTGACATACAACCCGCCTTCTCGAGCCCCAGTTGTTCCTAAGCGAGTCGCGCTCGCGGTTGCCAGGGCAGCGCAGTCGGCGGTTTGGTGGCCACTTATTTGCCCGGATGAAGTAGAGAGGCGGTATCTGGATGACGTGGCTGTTGGAGGCGACTGGGAAGCAGTCGGTGTGGTTCCGGACCAAGTGGAGAGCCACGCGATCACGTATCTTCGGAGGTATCGATCTGCGTACGTGTGCTTATTGCGAGACGTGTCGTTGGCTGATTAGGGATACAGAGATAACTTTCAGCGGCCGGTCGTTTTCCCGACAGGACATTCATATCCGCCGTTCGGGAACGTGTAGATCAGATGTTTACCTTGGGGTGACCTGATGGATGGTACATGAATAGAGTTTGACTGATTAGTGAATTCATTAGACGGCGTTGCCAGGAGTTTTCACATGGTGCACAAAGAGCGGCTATGGCGGTGCGCTCAAATGCCGCTGCCATCTTTGTAAATGAAACTATGGGAGAGGAGAGGAAAATTTATAATGGCAATGATCAGATAAGACATGCGTGCAATGATTCGCCAGGTGTATGGTGAGTACGGTGGTTAACTGCGGAGCGGGGGAAGTACTAGGTGAGTGAAAATGCTGAGCGGGGTGGAGCTTTGGATCAAAAGCCGGGTGGTACGACGGCCTTTTGTGCAGGCTGTGACCCTGCGCCGGGAGAGAGCATCTGGAAGAAGGGTGAGAAGGGCCGGGGTGGACCGGGGAGAAAAGCACCTGCTGGGCGCCCTGCTGCTGGGCGAGCATTTCCTGCTCCTGCTGGACGACCTTTGCCTCGTCCTCGAGGGAGAGGGCGAGGGGGAGGCCGACGAGGAGGGCCGAGGTGGTGACTATCCAGACGATGTTTCCGACGACCCTGCCGGTTTTCTTGACAAAGGCTGTGGTGCTGGCGAGGGACGAGGAGATGGAGTGTCTGGTGGTGGGGGGCACGATGTCGACGAGGGCGGAGAGACGGTCGTAGAAGGACTCGTCTGGGACGGACTGGTCGGAGGCGACGGAGGAGAGGGAGTCGGACGAGTTTGTGCGGGACGGGGCGGAGGACGCGTAGGGGGAGTTGTGCTCGTCGACGATCTCGACCTTGACCATGGTGAAAGAGGAAAACCGGTGTGGCGGTGCTGTGGCGGCGTCGGTGATGCCAAAAGGTGCGGTGCCGACATCGAAACTCCGCCCGGGTGTGCAAATGGAAGGGGGTGTTCCCGAAATGGGAATTTTGGCGATAAGTACTTGGCCAAGTGCTCGCCCTGGATTATGCGCCCAGGGGTATTATAAGTACGACCCGCACGACGCCCGATAATTTCCACCGTAATATTTTCTGCCTCTCTCCCTTATCATGCAGAACGGCGACGCGCCGCACTCCTTCTCCCAGCCAGGTCTGCCGTCGTCCCCCGATCCCCGTGTCGCTCATACCCCCGCAGGTCTCGTCCTCCCCACCCAGCTCGTCCAGAACCAGATCCACGAGCTCGCAAAGACCCTGCCCCCGCCCCGCAAGCAGAACACCGCCTGCGATGCCTGCAGGTCCGTGCAGCCGTCTTCCACGCCCTGCTCACTCACACCGCCCCAGATCTCGCAAGGTCAAGTGCAACCGTCTCCCCGGCCAGGACAAGGTTCGTCTCCGCGCCGCCCCTCCATCGCGCCACACTCTGACACCCCTTTCATCTCCACAGTGCCAGGTCCGTCCAATCGCCCATCTCTCCCGTCCCCCGTCTCATCTCCCTCCAGCATTGCCTGTCCAAAAATTACCCCTGCACGTGCGTTCCACGTCCCGCCCCCCCATTTCCCCCGCTCATCTCTCCGCGCAGCCACTACGTCCAGCAGGCCACAAGCGAGAAGAAGCGCAACGCGGCCGTCCGCAGACCCAGGGGCATCTCCACAAGCTCCAGGTACGTGTTCGCCTCCCCTTACCCTCGATCTTTGGCTGCGGTTGTACTCTTCGTACCCGTGCTGACGTGCACCCGTGCTCAGCTCATCTCCTGTATCTTCTGGGTAGGCTTCTCGATGTACATCGTCTCGCTCCGTCAGCCCTGAACAAGCTCCGCAACAGTCATTCTCCCACCGGTGAAAACGGCACCCCTCCCTGGCACAGGTCTGCCCTGGGCGCACCCTGGAACTCGAAATTCGGCGGCTATCCCAACGCTTCCCTGCAGTCCAGCACGCCCAGTCTGCTCTTCCATTTATTCGCCCCTCCCGAATCAGGATCCAGGTACGATCGATCGCGCATACATGGATCTCCCTTCATTCCCTCCGCAGCGAGTCCATCTTTGCGTTCGGTCCATTCAAGTCGCGCACGCCGGCGTATTCCGCTTGGGGCGACATCGCATCAAACCTCGAAGAGGAAGCTTTCAGAATAGAGTGCGTCTCTCCCCACCTTGTTACGTAATTCCTCGCAATCATCGCGATGGTACGTCATTTTCAAACACTTCCTTTCTCGGCTCCCTTCTGACTGTCACACCAGGCCTAGCCACTCTTTTTTTCATTTACCTTATCGATCAACCTAAAACATTTCGTATTGACTACGCTCTCCCCACA
>JBBPRK010000851.1:0-17176 GCA_038093075.1 Boletus patriciae
CCCAGCTCTTACCGTCCCGCAGCCCCTGTCCCTGCCGCCGTGCTACCTTCCCTTGATCGCTCCACATCAACGCCCAGTCTGCACGAGCAAGCCACAACATCTGGGCCGTGCCAACACCATCACCCTGAAACAAGACGTCCTCCCCGATCGGTGCGCCAAGGCCACCTGGGCGCTCGTCTCGATCATCTCGACCTGATATGACAGTCAAAGGTCCACGAACGGCAAGGGAAAAGGATCCGAGGGCAGTACACCAAGCACAGCACCCCAGCCGCCGCCAGGTAGCAATACCCTCCGAACGAAGGGAGACATATGACAAGGAGAAGGACAGTTCCGACGACATCATCCGCCAGTTGTAACAAATATTTACCGATGCCGCCCCGACAAAAATTTGCCAAAATTTGGTAAAGAGTGGCCAGGAGACCTTCTGCTCGATGGCCGCCCATCGACGATGTATCATCGCAGCGCTTCCGATGGTGTACACTGTCTATCAAGTCGGAACCAACCTATCTGTCGCCGTCAAATAAATGCATCTTGACAAGCAGCCCAAGAAAGATTTGATCGTCGACGAAATTCTCGTCAGTCGGCCTCGAGACATCCCACCATCACAGGACAAATAGCAGCAGGAAGCGGCCAAGGGTCTTGAACACCAGCACAGACATGGCGTCATCCATCGCGATATCCAGAATGACAATGTTTATTCAGCGTGAATGGCGATATTAAACTGAGCGAATACTTGCATTGGGTATTGCGTGGTTGTGATGACTCATACCTCTCCAGGCTCCAGCCAACTTTGGTGTCTCTGCCCGAATATTGGCTTATTACGTGATCCGGCGCTCCGAACAATTGTTGTCACGGCAATCATGGAAGCGTGACTGCGCTCCTTCGTGACGTCGACCAACGCGATTTTGCTGCGAACACGCATGCACGACTCCTAGTCTGCGTGCGTGTCCTATGTCGCACGTTTTTCGGACGCGTTCCGTAAATGCTTGGGTCATTCTTAGATGAGATGCGATCCGGGTAGGCATATAAGAAGGGGAGTTCGCTCTCAGCCTGACCGTCCCATCGTCCTTGTCGTTTCTGGGTATATACCATCGCAAAACCTTCAGCCATCATGATGATGTCTCCTCGGAGCGCGCAAACCGCCTCAGCGCTCGGTGTCGCACCTGGCCAGATCAAAAACTTTGTCGCGTTTGGTACACCGACTCGTCGTACTACCTTGCTGCGGACGACCGGTACTAGTGGCCAACGTGGGCTGCGGAGTACGGTCCCTTTAACCTCTTCGGTGAGTCCCTCTGAGATCTGGCCCTCAGAGCGGTCGCTCACTCACCTGAATCACCACCTGCAGGGTTCGCGCAGTCTGGCGCAACGTGCTCACCTACCACCCCTCTCCTCCCGTCATGGGTTGTAAATCCCCGCATACTTGAACGAAACTTCTAAACGACACTCTCGATTTCAACGCTCAGGAGACGATGCATGTGATTTGGATCGGGACCAGCTATTTTGGCGTCAACGTGCCTGGCCGCGACGATCGTCCCCGTCAGGCAATGTGCTATCGATATGTTGAAACGCCTTTACGAGAAAGGTGCACGCAACTCACCACGCAAAACGTTCGTCGGAAACCCACACAGTTATGTTCGCGACGTGAAAAGGGTCGAAAAGTTCACCCTTGCGTGTGCATCCTGTACTCCAATAACTCGTACGAGTATTTATACCCGTGCAATACCTTGTAATTGAACTCGATTATAACAGGGAACTATCAACGAGTACGGGCCCAACCTCTGATGTACCCTTCTTGTGCACCTTCGGCATGAGAGAGATCCATCTCTTCTCCTGGATCTCTAGGCCTCTATTGCCGAAATATCTCTCGCTTTCAAAGTCCCAATCATCGTTGGCCCGTACGAACTGCCCTAGACCATTGCAATATTCCTTCACTTGTGAATTCAAGGGTTCGTCCCACTCGGGAAGTGCCGCCATGGCAGCAAGGAACTTTTGCTCCAGTTTAGTGTGGGCGTCTTGCGTCCACAACATTGCGCCGTTCACATCTGTACCCAGTTCGTTCATTACGACGGTTACAATGTTGTGGTCGTCGTCTCCAAGGGACTGCTCGACATTGTAAGATGCGATGTCCTTCAAAGCGATCAACGTAAGACTCGTATGCGATGATATTTGATCATGAATATCACTGACGTTCGCGATAACAATCATGTCGGCAGATCCCAAAACCATCTCTTGAATCACGGGGTGCGACATAACTTCATCAGGGATGTCAAGAGCTAGTTCCATCATAGCAAACCCAGCTTTCGCCGCAATTGTCCCGCGTCGGACCTCGAAATAACTCTTGATATCACGGATGCGATGCCCACTCCTGTCGACGGCTTGCTCCACGACGGCTTCGAGATATACATCGAATTCCGTGATGAACCTCTTCTGGGACTGTTTGCTCGCGCTCCGTATCGTGAGTTCCCAGAATCTATGGTTAAATAGACGTCATTTTACGAGTTCCCAAGGGAACTAGTAAGGCCCTTACTGACGAGCCGCTTCCCCGCCAATCCATTCTCCTTTTGGTCGTGGCTTATGTGGGTTGCGGAGAGCGTCCATTATAATGTCCTTCTGCTTTCGGACCTCGGAGGGCTCGGACACATCTGTGTACTCATCGATGACGAAGAATAGGCTGATGAAATCACAGCAGACTCTAAGGTGCTCTGATCGAACGGCTCAGAAACCATCGATCAACGGCCTTCTGACTACTTGCCTTTCTTCGCTGTTGGGTAAGCCATACAAGCCATGTGACCTACCGAGCAAGGTGAGTGTGTGCGTCAGGGTAGGGGGGGGGATGCCTTACTGAATTTGGCGCGATTGAAGGCGTGTTGTGCTTTCGGGCTGAAGGCACTGAGGCTCATCACCCAAGCTTCAGATTCCTTGGTCGCCACGGCATGGTGCGGGTTGACACAACGAGTCCACGGCCATCTTGCAAGCGTGTTCGGGATGAAGACTCTAGGTCTATATTCATTGCTATCTTTCTCGGTGGCGGGCGCTTTCTCCGCAACGGAGCCATTGACGACGCCCCTGTGCCTCCTGGTTATCAATGCAGAAACAGCGCTAAAGGTGAATTGAAGGGTTAAGCCTATGAATGCGCCGAGAGAGAGCAGAGTGTAAGTTTCCATGCTGGTGAGGCACGGATTCGTTTGGGCTGGTATTGCAGCTGTATTTATACCCCAAATGATTTTCGGGGGTCTTGACTCGGATGTTATGCTTAGTTCCGCCAGCACATTTTTCAGTGGGACAACGAACACTCGTGCCCCGAACCAGTGGGAGACATCGCAGTTCCCAGATACCCTAGAGCAGACCAATAGAACGAAAGGTATGCAAGCTTTGAGTACGCATTATTCACCCGGTTGAACACGCAGAAGCTCGAAGTCGATCCTGGGGTCCGGGAGGACTCAACCCAGTCCTAGAGTTCTCAGAGGCGGCAATCTGGCCACCAACTGGCACACGTCCGCGGGCATGAGGTGACTGGGCCGACTCATAGTTACTCAGCCTGTTTTATGTCAAGTGGATCTCTGTAATTCATTTCAAGTGATCGGAAGCAAACAGGACCAAAGTTCTAAACATCATGGGTCCTCGCCGTGCCTGATTTGAACCCACACATCAAGGCAATCGACTCGGAGTCACACTGGATAAGATCAAAAGCAGCCAAGAATGGAAGAGACAGATACTGCGCTGGGCCGATGGTGACCGCGTTATTTTTGCCTTCGAAATACTGTATCGTCATGATTTGTGGGCACACCGGGTACTGTAGACCAGATCCCGCAGCATATACGTGGCAGAGGTTTTACGGTACTAGTGGAGATAGAGATAGACTCATCAGAATCGCGTTCCGAACTTAAAACTCCACTCCAATGGAAAGTGACGAAGGCTATCAATGCTGTATGGACATACGCCAAGAAGGGGACCCGTGCCAGCGCATGCAGTGACCAGCCACATGTGGTCACCTGAGAGGAGAGAGAGGGTTGGAGTCCCCCAGCAAATATATATTCCCCCATGCCCACAACGTACCACTGGCATGATCACCTCTGGCCCGTCAGCAGTATCAACGACTTAGTCGATACATGGGGTTATGCCCGGAGTCAACGCACCCGAAAAGTCCAAGCAAAATTGCGGCTGTGTCCAATCGACGCCTGCTATAAAAAGAAATGCCAACGGAAACGGGTGAAGCTATCCACCAACTCGCTGGCCGAACTTCTCCAAATTGATACAGTTTCCTCAGTTACCTTCTGGTGAGCTATTTCCAGCAGCGAAGCGGCGCACGCTCCACCTTGCTGTCAAATGGTACCTGTTAGCCCACCTTCCAGAACCATACTTTCGGTGACGTTCAGACAATTGTTCCGTCCTGAGACCTTGTGTGAAACTCGGAGAACCATTGAAATTGTTCACAGACTTTTCACAACCACTCACCAGATTGCGTCGGAAACTTGAAGGATACCGTTCGAAGACTCTGAACGATTCTGTTCCGCGACGACTGATTGGTGGTTATTTCGGTAATTTCAGCTTCGGAGTTCCATGCCGCAGAGAGCTACTGACCTCCAACGACCTTGGAAAGGTCGGAAAACCAGCTCAGAGATGCAATGAGCTATTGCCCGACTCTCGAGGATCATTCCGAACGATGAGGTCAGCATGGGGCTGGATCTATCTACACGCACCATCAGTTTCTCATTTTCAGACACGGGTCCATACCCGCAGCTGCAGGTACGGGTCTGAACGCGGGTACATGCGAAGGATGAAGACGAGGAGGGTGTGGCACGAGGACGAGGAAGAAAGTGTGGGTGAAAGAAGCGATGTGTGTTGTACCATCGCTTCTATGCACTTCAGGGTGAGCGGGAATGCAACCGCGACCTCTCGCATACAAATGCGAACGCGAACGCATTTTCAGTGTTCATGATCGCGTTTGTAGGTGAACGGGACGTCGGTGAGTGAGAGGGCAAGGGAGTGGGCAAGAGTGCGCCCAACCGAGTCACCGTCGTCTTCGCGTCGCCGTCCTCGTCGTGTCCTCATTGCGAGGTGGGCTAGGACGAGGGAGACGGAGACAGCGAGGGCGTGTCGCCATTGTCACGTCGTCATCCTCATCCTTGTCCTCGTCGCGTGGAGATGGCGATGAGGCGACGGGCGACGGCAACGGCGCTCGCCGTTCGCGTTCGTGTGTGTGTGGAAAGCTGAGGGCGTTGTGGAAGGAAAGATGGGTGGGTGACAAGAAGTCGACTCTGCAGGATTTGAGATCATGTAAGTGGGACTTCTTCTTCTTGCTGGGACTCCATCTCGTCAACTGTATCTGCTTGACATCGTGTAAAGGTGCGCGACGATTGCAGGGCATAGGGGGTGGGCTTGAGACGACGTGGCAGCACTCGGGTGACGAAGTTATGCCAGTGATGATGTGAAATAAGGGACTTGTTGTTAGCCTAACCTAACCTAAACAAACGACGAAAGTTGCAGTGTGTAAGTGGTTGGTACTTATCCGATCGTGCCCCTCGTGATAGTAGGAGCGGCGGAAGTAATCGGAGAGCCACTGTTACTTCTATTTTTTTTATCTGAACCCCGATTGATTGAAATCGATCAAGAAGTGTGTCGCGGTATTGAGTCGCTGGGCGAATTCAAAGGGACACATACCTTGAATAGTATCTCTGCGCCCGCTGCTACTTGGGGGATGCGGCTACCACTTGGGGTGACGGTAACGCCTGCCTGAAATCTCCTTCATATAAGTTGACTCCCGTCCCGTCTCGCATCACCATCTCACCGAACCTCCAAGTTTCTTAGAAGCTACTATGGTTGCCTCAGCCGAACATTCTCCCTCAGAGTCCTTGGAGGCCTCACCCATCTTTTCCGCTTTGTCGTCTACTTCCGTGTCCCCTCTTGGGACTCCCCCTCCCTTGGAGGCAGAACTTCACCCTCTTACCGCGTATGATCGCCAGATCGACAATGTAATATTCGACCTCGGTGACGTGTTATTCACCCGGCCAGCCAACATGGGGACCTCAACTCTACACTCAATTCTACGCTCTTCAACTTGGTTTGAGTATGAGAAGGGTAATCTCGGTGAAGAGGAGGCTTACGGTCTCGCCGCCGCAGAATTCTCTCTAGATGCCTCCGAAGTCGGCGCCGCGTTTCGTGCAGCCCGAGACTCCCTTCAGAGCAATCCTTCCATGGTCACGCTCCTCCATGAACTCAAAGAAAACAGTGACATCCGGCTGTTCGCCATGTCCAACATTTCCGCACCAGACTGGGAGGTTCTCCGTCATAAAGGTCGGCCAGAAGACTGGGCTCTCTTTGAGCGCATCTTCACGTCTGCCGCGGCGCACGAGCGCAAGCCGAACCTGGGATACTTCCGCCACGTCCAGCAGTCCACTGGAATCGACCCTCGCCGCACTGCGTTCGTGGACAACAAGTTGGAGAACGTCATATCGGCGCAATCCCTTGGGATCAAGGGCATCGTCTTCACGTCGTTTGACGACGTCGCTCGCGAGCTGAGGACGCTCGTGCGGAACCCGATAATTGACGGGGAGAAGTACCTGCACGACCACGCAAAGGAGATGAAATCAGTCACTGAAACCGGTGTTGTACTTGAAGAGAATTTTGGACAGCTCCTCATCCTCGACGCTACGGGCGATCCGAGCCTTGTTGATTACATCAAGTATCCACGGCTAACCAATTTCTTCAAATGTACGACCCTGTCAATTTATCTTGTCAGAAATAATGACTGACTGTTTGCGCTAGCGGGGGGAGTTCTCACTACGGCTGTTTACCCCTGCGACCTCGATACGACGTCCATCGCATGTATTGTGTCGGATCACTTCTCGCCGGAAGCGAAGAACGACATCATGAACGAGATTTTGACACTCAAAAATAACGATGGCATTATCCAGACATACTTTGACGTCACGCGCCCCCGAATTGGTACGTTTTCGAAAATACCACGCGTTGTATACCCACTGATGGTGCTGGAATATATTAGATCCTGTTGTCTGCGTCAACGTGCTCACCTTTTTCTACTCCAATGGTCGTGGTGGCGAGCTCTGCGAAACATTTAACTGGGTTTACGAGGTTCTGAAGAATCGAGCATACACGAACGGAACCCGATATTACTATGGTCCAGAGCCCTTCCTTTACTTCCTCTCCCGCCTCCTCTCCGTGTCCATCTACGCCCGTCGACGAATGGGCCGACTATTCGCCAAGCGTGTCGCGGAGCATTTCGGTGCCGAGGGGGATGCTCTCGCACTCGCCATGCGCATCCACGCTGCCACTGCAGTCGATTTGTGCGATAGCCGAGATTACGAGCGGCTCGGGAGGATGCAGGAGGTGGATGGATCGTGGCCGATGGGATGGATGTACAGGCTTGTTACAAGGGACATTTTAATCGGGAATAAGGGTTTGACGTCGGCGTTGGCCGTGTCAGCGATCCGGAAGTACAAGGAGCTGGAATGTCGCTTGTGTTCGTTTGACTACTAGAGCCATAACTGTTTTCGCGGTCGTTTTTTCGATTTGTTGCAGACAAGTAAGTATGCCAGACGCAGATCGGTCGTCGTACCACTGTATATTTAAATAAACGGAAAGCTCTCAGATATTCGTGTGCACAGTTGACGATGTGATTTCTGCGTCGTTGAGATGCGTGATCCGCATCCTGCGCGTCGCGACATTAATATTTGAGAGAAGTAAAATCAGTGAAACACACCACGTCTGTGATTTCGAGATGGTGGGCGTAGTTCTGAGAGAAAAAGATCGCGAGCGGTGCTGCCAGTGGTGGTGGGCGTCAAGGAATGGTTGGTCTCCGACTTCATGCAGGCTGGTGCCAGGAACGTGACCACCTGGCGTCGTACCCGCGATGCTTGCTTTGTCCACGTGCCAAAAGGAAGGCCCAAAACAATGTCCGCGAATTTCGAGAGTCGCTAACTTGAAAGCTAGGCCGCCGGAGGTAGTCTGGTGGCTCGACCGTTCTACGAGGCGATCTGATGCGGAAGATCTTGTAGTCAGACTGGTGTGATCATGACCAGCTTGATCGAGAACAAATGGCATAATATATTGACATCTCATTCAAGACGTTGACTCACTTGCATCTGAAACTCACCCTGAGAATTCGGAACAAGTTGTTCACTGACAAATCAGTCAACAACTCTTACTTCGACACCATTCTGAGCTTCCGAGCTTCACGCACCGAAGGTCGCTGGGATGACCGCGGGCATTCGCTGAGGACAATGTGTAGCGTCAAGAAGGAAAGCGCGGCTGATTCACAAGAAGTTAGAACTCGAACACTCTGAGTCTCAGGCGCATTCAACCCGCAGCTACGCCATGTTGAGCCTTTACGAAATCCACCTCATGCGAAGTTATTATTATAAAAACAGCCCAACCCTAAACTGCCGCCGTTCACCGTCGCCATGATGCCCTCCAGACGGTTTGGACTGTATGGAATTTTGGGTATTGTTTCGGCGTCCTGGGCCAGTGGTCTGTTTTTCCTGACCTCCGTTGCAAATGCTTGGTCTTATTAATACCACAGACGTTTATTCTGCAGCGTATTCCATGAACGTGACAAACTGTCCAGGTGCGTTTGGCCATCGTGAAGGCACTGGGCAGACACATTAAACTAAATCTTGCCAGGCTACGCTTTGGGCTCGCTAGTCGAATCTGGCAACGGGTTGACCGCCCAGCTTACTCTGGCTGGTCCTAATTGCAACGCGTTCGGTCAAGATATCGCAGAACTGACAATCCAAGTCATCTACCAATCATCAACTACGTAAGTCCTCATAGGTTTCCTGTATCTCTGTATCAGTAGCGGCTCACTGGTGGCAGGCTTCATGTAAAAGTCTTTGATACCGCTGAACAGCAGTTTACCATCCCAGAATCAATCATCGCCAGGCCCTCTGCTCCGGCAGAGTCGTACACGAGTACATCCGATCTATTGTTCAACTATGATTCATCCCCTTTCGCGTTCTGGATCACGCGTCGCTCCGAACCAGATGCGATACCGCTGTTCGACACTAGAATATCCTCGTTACCTCTAACTCCCATAGCGCCCCTCAATGCGTCAGATCCCAGCACGGCTTTTGACGCGTTTCCTCTCATATTCGAGGATCAATATCTCCAGGTAAGGTCTACGTGCACGATGCACATGCGATAGTTGGTTCATTCGCGCATCTTAGGTGGCATCCGCACTTCCTTATGGTACCAACATATACGGACTCGGAGAGATAATTGCGAGCAGCGGATTTAGGCGTGACATAGGCGTCAATGGTGGTACTGGCACCATTCAGACGAACTGGAACCGAGACATCCAGGATCCTATTGACGAAAACATGTTCGTCGCTTGCTTGATAGCTGTTTCATCCCTTGTTGATCCTCGGATTCAGGTACGGTACTCATCCGATCTACATCGAGCACCGCTTCAATGAAACCACCAACACCTCGTCATCCTCCGGTGTGTTGCTACTTAGGTATGTGACACCATTGGACTGTCTTGCGACTAGCAAACTTAAGAGTCAAAAGTGCATCAGGAGCGGATATATTTCTCCAGACTCCACCGAATTCGAATATATCGTTCATCGAATATCGCATGATTGGTGGAATCCTGGATTTTTATTTCTTCTCGGGACCCACTCCTTCCGATGTCATTGCACAATATGGGGCTATTGTTGGGTATCCAATGTGGCAACCCGCCTGGGGCTTTGGATTCCACCTGTGCCGGTACGCTTCGTCCTGTCGATTGTGAGACACCTGATGATTGAATGGATTTTTCGTAGCTGGGGCTACAGTAGTATTTTTGAGGTGAAGGCCGTAGTCGGGCAAATGCGTGCAGCCAATATTCCGCTGGAAGGTCCGTAAACCGTTGTGATTACCAGTTCCGACTTACTTCACATGTTCGCTGGCTTCACAGTGCAATGGACTGATATTGACTTGTATCATGCATATCGGGATTTCACGACAGATCCTGTGAGCTTCCCCCCGGAAGAAGTCGCAAGCTTTATTAGCGACCTGGTGAGTGATATACTTGGGGTCATCGCTCTACTTTGTTTGATAGAATCCTCTCACACAGACCGCGAACAACCAATACTGTGCGTGACGTATTGGTTTTACCGAAGATTATCGAGTTTTCGAGTTCTTTCTCAGATATCCCAATCGTGGACCCAGGGATCTCCGTCATTCATAATTCGACGGACGTGGTCTGTTTCTCGCTTATCTTCCAGAAAACCTGTATTGATCCCATATTTCAGTATGATCCATTCACCAGGGGGGCAGAGCAGTACGTTTATTCATCTAATACTCCCTCCATACCCTCTAATCTGCTGTAGAGACGTTTGGGTCAAGAATCCAGATGGCTCACTTTACATAGGTGAAGTATGGCCAGGATACACTGTTCGTTTGATTGCCTTGTATTTGGTGGTTTCCGACTCATAGTCTTGCAGGTGTTTCCCGACTGGTTCAGCGCGAACATTCAGTCCTTCTGGACGGATGCATTGAGAAACTGGAGCGAGCTTGGAGTAGGCTTTTCGGGCATATGGCTTGACATGAACGAAGCAAGCTCTTTCTGCAGTTACTCCTGGTATGTGGTCTGCCGTGAAAATGTTGTGGTGGTGACTAAGGCAAACATAGTGGGACCGGTGCAAATTTCTCTGCGTTAACACCCACGAACATGGCTGGGACAGTTGTGACGGATTGGCCTGAATGGTATGGTTTATCATTCCTTGGCCAGCAAGCGTTTCAGGCTCTCGCTAGTTATAACGCGACAATATGGGGCTCGAGTGGAAATATGACGATCGATGGCGTATCGACCAATTCGTGTACAACGAATTCGACGACAACTGTCGCGAAGCGAGGCATAGGTGCCGGCCAGGAGGCTGGTGTTAACATCACCAACCCACCCTATGCAATTCATAATGGTAACTCCATTCATGATACACTTCATTAGGCTCACCAGCGTTGCAGCTATTGGGGCTCTCTCCACCAACACAATCGCGACGAACGCCACCCACCAGGGTGGCTACGTAGAACTCGACGTGCACAACATGTTTGGACTTATGGAGGGGAAAACGACACATCTCGCCCTCCAGGACCTCTTTCCGGGACGACGGCCCTTCTTGATTAGTCGGTCGACCTTCCCTTCTGCCGGAAAGTGGACCGGTCACTGGGTGAGCTACATCTTATTTAATGCCGTTCAACTTCGACGATTCAACGCGTCTAGCTCGGCGACAACTATAGTAAATGGGAATACATGTACCTCAGCATTCAGGGCATTCTTCAATTCCAGATCTATCAGATCCCCATGGTCGGTGCAGACACCTGTGGCTTCCGTACGTGTCATCTTCGGTAGCATGTGGAGAGCACTTTTCACTCCATGTTTCAGAGGGTAATACCGACGAGGAACTGTGTAATCGCTGGATGCAACTTTCCGCGTTTACACCATTTTACAGGAACCACAATACCTACGGTGCGCTCCCACAGGAACCTTACCGCTGGCCCAGCGTTGCGGACGCATCGCGTACTGCTATCACAATTCGCTACGCCCTCCTTCCATATTGGGTGGGTGATGTGCTTCACGTTGGTAAAGCTACATCTGACCGATTGGCACGACAGTACACGCTCTTCGCCAACGCCTCTATCGCGGGATTCCCACCCGTCAGGGCCCTATTCTATGAGTTCCCTGACGAACCCGAGTTGTTCAACATCGATAGACAGTGGCTAATTGGTAGGGATATTCTGGTCACCCCCGTGCTGACGCCGGGCGCGACGACGGTCGATGGTACGCAACCCGTTCTAGTCCAAGTACCGAACTGCCAATTGATCTCATATCAGGTGTGTTTCCCGGACGCGGGGGTGTCGTCTGGCGCGACTGGTACACGCACGCCGTCGTGAACGCGACCCCCGGAGGCAACACCACACTCGACGCGCCGATCGGCCACATCAACGTACACATCCGCGACAATTCAGCGTTGCTGCTACACCAGCAGCCCGCGTATACGATCGCCGAAACTAGGGCAGGTCCATATTCGCTTCTTGTTTCACTGAGCAGAACAGGGACAGCGTTCGGTACGGCCTATATCGACGACGGGATCAGTCCGCCTCCCACGCCGAACCGAACGGTGACGTTCCAAGTCGCGGACGGGGTGCTTGCCATCAAGTCGGACGGGACGTACGTCGTCCAACCAAAGCTGTCCACGATCACCCTGTTAGGCGCTGCCAAACCGAGCGCAGTCACCGTGCAGGGGCAACAAGTGGCTGGGTGGAATTATACCGCTTCCACGGAGGAACTCGTTTTGTATGACTTGGCGATTGACCTCGGGGAGGATGCAAACGTGTCGTGGCAATGAGATGACGAGGTTGGGCATCGTGTTCTCAGAAGATTTAAATAATGATTGGGTTTGATGTCCGCGTTTTGCTCATCCTCGTTTGTGCGGCGTTCGCCAGTGGAAATAAGTGAACGCGCTCGCAGCGCAATTCGCATATGCGTGGTTTGTGCGTGATCCTAGTGTACATTACTGTAAGTATTGAAAATTTGAAAGCCTATACATTCAGTCTTCCCAGCACTTATCGTCGCGACCCCAATATCCTACATCTCCGGACATGACGCAGACGCGCAGCAGCCCCTGCGCACCATCGCCACGCCATCCACATATCAGAGCATAAATAGTTCATAACCGTCTGGCATCCACGTTCAGGAACCAATCGACCTGATCCATGCTGCCATGACGCGCGACATACTCCTCCGCTTCTGTACTACCAACGTTTGCTGGCGAAGCGCGCACGTCGCACCACCCGTAGAGGTCACCGTCGACGAAGCAGAGGGCGAAGTCGAGGTCGTCGGTGTACCGCTTGCAGATCCCGTGCTCGAGGACGAACCGGACGTGGAGGTCCCCGTGATAAACGAGGCGACGGGAGGGCCAGGGAAGATATAATCATTGATGGGCGTATCGAAGATGGTGGGATCGTAGATCCCAGGGTCGGTGTCCGAGTAGCCTCCGGGGAACGTCACCTCCTCGCTCGTTGAAGCTATTCCGACTTGGGAGCCGCCGACGTTGACCTGCATGAAGGACATCAACGCTGAATGATCTGTTCAAGAGAGGTGCGACATGTGATGATACCTGCGTGCAAGACGGATAAAACTCGGCACCTCCTACTGTGGTAGCGAGATGAAGCGCGATGATCTCATGGCGGATGAGATACTGTCCGCTTTCCAGCGTGGACGGTATGGTGACGTTTGCCGGACTGCCGTCCACTGATCAGGGAACGTGTCAACGTATGAAAAACGATATGAATGCATCCAAGGCAAACGACGTACTGATGTTCTGCTGGTACCAAGTGACGTTCCCTGGCTCGAGGCCGGTCTCTTCGATCTTGAACCACTCGGCATTGGTAGAATCGTACTGGTCGCATGTGGTGTTCCCGCACGATGACATGTACGTCATGATAGGACCAATGTTATGTGGCCACTGCGCGGGACGTTCAGATCCATCGGACAAGATATGAAAAAAGACTCACGTTGGTGCCGTCGCCATCTAACCACAAAAATTGCACTTGACTTCCGGGGTTCGCGTTCGCAACGAGGGCGGCTTTCTGTGCGTCCTGACCGCAGTTCAAGTACGCATTGGAAGCACCTTTGACGGGTGAGATGTCATTTATTTGGCGGACTATGGAGGGCGTTGGTTGGGCGTTGGGTACATTTCCGACGTATACCTTGCCATCAATGGTTACTTGTGCGACGTAACCATGTGCGCGAACCAGTGGCAGATATGCAAGAAAGGGGGCCAATAGAGCCAAGGTGGTGAGACGGAACGGCGACAAGTGCATGAGATGCAAGACACGCCGGGAGAAATCTATAAAAAATCGGTTTACGCAGAGGCGTAAGAAGAGGAAATGACCGGCAAGAACAAGATAATAAAAGAGATAAAGAAACGGGGAAATATACATGCAAAGTAAACCTTGCGCACAGCGCGCAGTGGAAGTGTCGGTGATGCCGGTGCCACTCTGACGGTGACAAGGCGGCGGGGTATGAAGCATCTTCGTGAGGCTACCGTGCGGTTTTCCATTCTCGTCCCGGGTACCTCGCAAGTCCGTGGGTGTCGTTCGGGTCATGACTGTGCCTTGCGGGTGCCATGGTATGTATGGCTGCATTCCATATCGTTTGAATGCGGTGGCGGGTCTCGTTCAGTGGAACAAAAAGAACATGCTGGCCCTGGCGTGTTGTCCAGGGATCCGCGTGTGCCTGCCACCGCAGTGTTTCTATAAATACGCGTCGGAGGCAAATCGGCGTACTAGATAAGATAAAATCATTTGGCATCCTCCGATAATTATTTTCGATTCTGACAGACCGGAATCGGGGAGGGCTTCAACAAGTTATGAAACTTGTCGGTCGGGTTTGAGGGTTTTGGGGACCACAGCGAACCTCACCCTCGTCGTTCTCGCCTTCGAAGTTAAGAAGTTTGGAATCCTCCTTATTGAGATGTAACACGACGAGCCTCGAGGCTGCCTCGTGGACCGGCACTCCCATCACAAGGGGTCCCTGACACCGCTGGTGCCAGCACAAGCACGGTGTGCCTGGTCACCCGACTGCTTCATTGGCATGTGCGGCCGCAGCGGGTCCAGGACCAACCGACCAGACCTAGGGTATCGCATTCCATGACCATGCTTTCAAAGTACCTGCCAGTGTGGTTGCTGTGGCCTCGCTTCCCCCATGAGTGTTTCATTGTTATAGTCGTCGGCCAACGGTCTTGAAAGCGCACCTTTAAGCTACTGATCGGGCGTGTCATTAGACAAGAGGTGATTGCGCTGGCTTCCTTCATTGATATCAGGAGCTCTGATCCCGGCGCCCGCAGGAGATGAGTAGCACGGAGAAAATCGGAGAAAATGGAGCGCGAAGCAACGCCTCGGAAGTGAAGCTCAATAAAAACTGTCTGTGTCAATGCGATCGGCCGCGTCGGACAATGGACCACAAAGGAGCATGCGGACGGCAATATCCTAGTACAACGGTTGCCACCCATACATAACAGCGCGATGCGGCACTTGTGCCAATTTTATCGCAAACGTAGAAGTCCGGATCCTATGAATTCCATCAGCACCATGTTCCGCCTATTAATACAACCTTCATTATCAAACCCGTCCCCTAACGCCCATATCAAACCTTGTCGAACCTCACCTCAACCCGATCTCGCACGCCCTTGTACGTGCGTTGCCCGTCAACCGTTCAACGAGTCCGCTCATCCCCCTAACCACCCTGCCCCTTTCGACGATGAATTCCGCCAACCTTCCGTGGTAGCGACCTCCCTCGTTTCAAACGGCGTCGTATCCTCGCCATATCCGTTCGGGTAGAAGATGTGAGTAAATTTCAAAATGGAAGCCTGCTGGTGCCGCATGCGAACGTGCGAAGACCACACGCGAGGCCATTCTGCGAGTGGATCCCCGAACGAGTTTGGGTTGCCTTGTACGCCATCGACGATGGAGAAATTAGATTGGACCTTGGCACAGTATGAGACGGGCTACAAAGAATCCATAACCAGGACTAGCATAAGTTCCAGTAAAGGCGTCCAAAGATAACGATGACGTGGCATTCTGAGCGTTGGGCTCCGTCGTCGTGACGTTGCGAGAGGGAGAACTGGACCATGCGTCAGTCGGGCCGCGGCTCAAAGAAAGGCGCACACCTTGTAAGAGTCAAACTAGCATCACCGGCTCAGCATCACTTCCACCGTTTGCGAATAGAGTTACACCGATCTCGTCACTCGATAGGAACGAGCGAGCACAGAAGGCCCAGTAGACCACCGGAAGTGTGACTAGCCATGGACACGAGAGACCGTGACTTCCAACCATTACGCCGTGTCTGCCATGATATGAGCTACGGAACCAACCCATGTCATATCCGACGATCGAGTGTTCCGGATCGATGGGGTGGTCGGGTGGAAACAGATGGAAACAGAGTAAGAATACGATCCGTTCTGGTATACAAATGGCGGGATAACAATTTGATCGTCGTAAACACCTCCACCGATGCACGTTGAGATCCACTCGGCCTGCAACATGCATCTAGGGTGAGCGCAAGGTCCATATACATCAAAAGCGGCACGTAAAGACCAACCATATCAAGTTAACGGCATTCGATATGAGCCATGTAAACCCTCCTGGACCAGCCATCACAAAAGCCGTATCTTTAGTAGAGTGCTCGGGCACACTGCAGCCTTCCTCGGTCCACCCCTGAGTGAACTTGCGAGGAAAACGTCGAAGGCGACATTCTCAACGGTACAAAGCTACGTTTTTCCACGAAAGATGTATACCATTGACCAGCGTACGTCGCGATAACGTGGTCAACAACATGTACATCTAAACGGAACGTCCCCGGTCAGTTCGTACGCGCAGGAACAGCGAAATGGCGTACGATGTTGTTGTACGACCATCGCTCTCGTGGCTCAGCGCTCAAAAGCCGGCTTCAGGTATTTCAATCGCGTGATCGCTTCCTGTGGGATCGCTACTTTCGAAATTGTGAACAATCTGCAGACACGGCATCATGCAGCATGCCTACATACAAGTGGCGTGAACGAAGATACGGCAAACAACAGGAGCGTAGACCTCACCGCGGGAGCCCAGACACGTGAGAGAAGATGTCCCATAGATTGGCTCTCAGAGGCCCACTCGCCGTCCATCGGTGGGCTGTCAGTCGGGTAACAAGTCCTAGCGGCGTGTGCCCGGGGCGTTGCCTTCGTTCAAGTGTATAATACCAGTGGCGTGGACCATTGACGCTGGCAGGCGACCAATGCAGGCACGTTAGCAGGAGCGCCGTGGTGATAGTTCTACGACATTCCGTATCGTTGTGTCAAATGCCGCACGAGATTCGTCGTGGAGGTGGGAAACAAACCACAGCCAAACTTCACGTCAACTTGAACTTGAGACTACATAGTACACTGAGTCTACTCAGCGCACGGTCTATTGGATCACAATATCAATACAGATACAATTTCTATGCATACATGCGGCGAACAGGGAGAAAAAGCCAGAGCGAGAGATCTACAAAAGAGCGAGATCAAGAGCGATCGAAAACAAGCGCATAAGTTAGTCTTAACGATGAACGAGCGACCAAGTAAAAGGAACTGTGATGCGAAATCGAGCGAGAAAGGGGAGGCGTCGGGATGGCCAGCATATATGCGCACCTCGCGGCTTG
>JBBPRK010000852.1:0-17166 GCA_038093075.1 Boletus patriciae
ACGCCCAAGGGAAATTTTATCAAGGCACTTCAGCTTAGGAAAACGCACACCAAACTTGTAGCACATAATGTAAACCAATCATTGATCAAAGACTAGCATCAACCTCCTCCTCCTCCTCGTCTGAAAAGCCATCCACCCACAACGAAGGACCTGCATCAATGTTGTCATCGTCCTCGGCAATGTCAGGGAGGTCAAAGTCTAATTCGTGCAGGGCACGAATATGTTCTTCTTCTAAAAAATGTTCAGCGGGGCACTGAAATTATGTTTTTGGAATGATACTCACGTAGACCTAAGCCATTTCCGACGCCGCCCATGTAGTAGTTGTTTTGAGGAAGGTCACGAAGTCCGCCCATTAATGGTAATTCATCAGGTACCTCGTCATGCGACTCGGCCGCAACCCAGGGAGCGATGTCGTTACAATTCTGTAAGATAGAGAGAATGTCTGCATAGATTGTCCATACCGTCCTGCGCTGGACAGCAGGTGAGCCCAGTTGAACGTAACATGCCTGGATAAAAGTGTTGAGCGCTGGAGAGACGAGGTCAAAGACGATGTGGTTAGGCGTTATGTAGACTTCGCGGACGTGCTCGATAGCTTCCTGTGTGACCATTACCTGTAAAAATCACGTAAGACGGACGAATAACTTTGAAAACGATTATACTTACTTTGAAATCCAGAGCGCCGTAGTCTTCTGCACAACGGTGGATCAACTCCGGGATCCCATGAGGTAGCACCTGCCACCAAGTCGCCGATTGCTGCCCGTTTGTTAAACTAATCATCGAGTACAATATATACGCACCTTGTTTCTGTCGCGACGTTTCCGACTGTTGTTGATACGGTCCCGGTACTGGTCTAGCTCTCTTTGCAGCCACGGGATGAACACCCATCGGAAGACCATCCTATGTCAAACCACAGTTCAGTACTCGTGATAAATATTTGATAAATGTTGCACTTACAGCTGTAGCGTATTGTCGGGATCGTACAAGCCAGAGGTAACGCCTTCCTCGAGCAGAGTTTCGAAACCAGGGGTAAAGCGACGCCGCAGTTGAGACCAAGCGATTTCAGGCATAATGTTTTTCTTTGTTCGCATCCAGCGGTGTTGCACGAATCCCGTCAGGGTGGGATCATGCATTTGGCGTAGCATGGTTTGCGCATTTGCTATCCCGAAATTCTCTGTTCCGGGATCGCTTTGGGTGACCATAGGAACGACTGCAAGAAAAAAAGTGTCAGTAAAACCGCGCTACAAGGATGGGCATATCGCGTACACCCGAACTCGACAACAGTGTCTAAGAAATACGAGAGGATGAGTTGAGGGTTGCGGTTCGAGTGCCAAACCTTTATCCAAAGGATGCGCCCGGAAAATGGCTCAATCCCTGTATGTAATGCCAAGCCGAAGCGAAGCCACTTGTCGTGTTGGTCCACAGCCCAGATGTCATTAACACCTGCGGCCCAGAACCTGCGACGCTGTAACCGCCTCGCCTTACGTTGCCCCACCAAATGGGGCTCATACCGAGCAAAATATCCCTCCATTACGCTGCTATGATTGGGTTAATTGGGTCCCACTGTGGATACAATATCTTCACTTACCGGGAAACACACATGTTATGTTCGTAGAAAATCAGACTTATCATCTCGCGTATCCCTGCGTTCGGGTACATCTCTCGGAGCTCGATCATTGCCGCATGAATACTGTCAGGTGTATGGGCTTGCTGGCGCGTGCGCTTCAGGCCCAGACCATTCCGAATCTCCACAAATTTAGTAAGTCTACAAAACGTTCAAGTTATATCAGTCGCAATCCAAACAACATAATGGATCACACACCCAATACCGTATAGGCTGGTGTCAATAAACTTTTGTAATTCGGCAACAATCTGGCGATCGTTGAGGCGTGCCTTCCACAGCCTCCGAATGTGCGGCTCGATTAGTTCCAGCGGTGCTGAAGGGATTGTAGCGTCACTGAGTCAACCGCATTGCAGAGAAATAGACATACAAGTTGGTTTCCACTGGTTGGGCATCGGTCAGTTCCTTCACACAAGTCTCAGCTGAGATCGAGTCTTTAAATTAGTGCACATGCTTACCGCTGGCAGTGCTTGCCGCCGCGTCGGCTAATCTCCGCCGGCTGTGACACTCGGTAGTCGAGGTACACCTGTTCTGTTCTCCGATTGCGCCTCATCCTCGTGCTCTCCTGCATGCTTGGAGAAGAATTCCTGGTGAGCCTCTTTTACAAGCCACTGTTCTGTTCTCCAATTGCGCCTCAAAGCTAGCCGAGCTTGGACTCAGATCACATCATCGGGCTGCGGCTGCCGCATCCTTGTCTTCCCCCCGCGGCTGGAGTCGAATTCCTGGTGAGTCTTTAGGCACTTCTGTTTGTGACCCACCATACCCACCTCCGTATCCTATCCCAACAAGAACTCATTAAGCAAACCTCGCCGAGCTTGGACTCAGATCGGATCATCGGGCTGCCACATCCTTGTCTTCCCCGCGGCTCGAGACGAATTCCTGGTGAGTCTTTAAGTACTTCTGTTTGTGACCCACCGTACCCACCTCCGCATCCAATCCAAACAAGAACTCATTAAGCACTTCCGTTTGTGACTGTTTCCCCACCTTCGTAGCCTATCCCGACAATAAATCACAGTGCTTGCGGCTGCGGCCGCCTTCTGCGACTCAGTTGATTGTGGCAGGACCTGTCAACAATGCCTTATCGACTGGTTGCGTACCCTCGCGCCCCTTCAGATTCAGTCCACGACATACCGTTGAGGCCTCGAAGACTTGGGAATCCACATATTCAGTATTTCGCTCGCTATCATGCCCCTTGGCGTGCTGGCCAGGGGTCGTCCTTGAGGCGAGTCACTCGTTCGGCCCGGCGCGCGTTGCTGACGCCTTGGCAGACTGCATAGAGCGCGGTTCTCCATATATTGTGAGACACAGGGCATGGTAAGCTCTCAACCGCCACCCTCTCATGTCCCATTCAACCGCTTACATCGAAACTCAGTTCACCGAGGATGCGTTTGCGCAGGGAGATAGACTCTGCCAGCACAAAAAGTGCAAAGACCCCCACGTCCAACCAGGCCAACCGTATCTGTACGTTGCAGATATCGACCAGAGCAAGCCTGGCAAATACGTGTGTATGGATTGCTATATCCATTATCAGACCAAGCTTGGAACGACGGTTCGGCGGACACAAGGTTTGTATTGTATATATTTCGACAAACACTTCACCACTAACCTTTTTTAAGGACGACTACCAGATCCAAAGGCTATCCGTCAATCAATCAGCGCTGCTCAGTCCCGTGGTGAGTTTACTTGTAGCGTGACTCTCATCAACTCACAACCTCCCACTCAGCCTCAATAAACCCCCCTCCCGTCATAGCGATGACCGATCATCTAACGAGACTCCCAGCAGGGCCGGCGCGCCTCGGGAACATGCCGCCTCCGCCAGTTCCAACCCGAGGACCCAAGATTGATATACCGTCAGCGTTGGTACACTCTCAGTCACCAGCAAGTCGTTCTGTACCTCCCGGCCTGGCGTTGATGCAGTCTCGACTACCAGCAAGTCTCTCTTTGCCTCCCAACTCAGGCTATGGGGTGCAGCACCTTCAATATGCTGCACAGCGTGATCATTGGGCCCATGTCGCTCACCGTCCGCCTCCCGCTGAAGCCATATCCTTGGAGATTTCAGCGCTATACGAAAATGGTAGCAAAAGGAAGGGCGCTCGCGGAACTCCCTTTGGTGTGAGTATTTTTTTCTTCGTTTATCTCTGTTCCAGTCCGATTAAACCCGATGTCGTTGTTAAGAGTATATGTGAAGGCCTCAAAGACATTCCGGCGGTAGCCCCAGCTGCAGAGCTGGTCGTAATGGCTTTGGAAACGATAACACCTCGTATCAAAGCGTACGATCCTCGCTTTGCATGGCGCGAGTGCGAATTCATCGTCTGCGATGCCAAATGGGTGGACTTATCGCGACATCCCTCCAGCGACCCTTACTTCTACGCCGACTGCCTCCATCCGAGCACACAAAAAAACTCCAAAGCTATGGTCTTTAAGTCAAAACAATTCAGCCTTCATGTCGTCATTCCTGAGCGTCAATGGATGGAGTATGAAGCCTTCAAAGAGAAGTCCGAGTTACCGCCTGATTGGGACACCTCGAAACAGCGGGCGAAGCCCCAGCGTCGTGCATCTACGGTCGCCACGTCGCTCTCCACAGCGTCTTCTCAGGCTGAGGGGCCTGCTCCGTCTATCGCAACTTCTTCCCGAAGCAGCCTTTTTGATCGGTCTAGCACATCCGAAGTCGCATCTTTGCGTACTATGAATAAACGACAACACGCTCACTCCAGCAGTATCTCCAGTCTTTCCGGTTTATCCCCGCCGCACAAGAAACAGGTTTCTACCATGCTCCTCAACCCGAACGATCTCAAAGACGCTCTCCAATCCGGAGGAGGCACAGACTTAGACTTAGCGAGAGGTAAGCGAGTGAATGCTGCAATATTCACTCGTCAATCTGATGTCTTGGTCGTGTAGTGCTTAAACGGCAGCTCGAACCCATCGACTTTTTTCCAATACCAACTCGTGACCTCTCGGAACTGATCGCGGGGGATGCCGCTTTCAGCATTGATACAGCCGTTTCCTTCACGGGTACCATCCGTCTCACCCGCTCACGATATGACCTCGTCGGTGTTGGCGCATTCAAGACTTGTGAAGTCGCGCATCTCAACTTATATCCTCCAACCCTCGTAGGGCTTGGATCAAGGGCAAACCAGGAGATTGTGGTCAAGCGACCATATGATGGAGAACCAGGGCCTCCTTACGCACGGCTATCGCTCGCCGACGAGTCAACCAAACTCTTTCGCGAAGCCAACATACTGTATTGGTCGAAGGCCCTTCTCAATATGACATACAACTACATTCATAACTGCATCTCCGAGGCCGCCGACCCTCCTCCTTTCGACATCCCTCAATTGCGTTTCGTTGACGCCGGGCTGATCTGTGCCTATGCCGAAAGACCCAATGCTCCTAAAGGCCCCAGAGCCCCGAAACCGGGTGCTGTCAGCACGATGTACCTTGCGGAAGAACTTATCATGTGCGACCCTGCTGACGATCCAGATAACACGGGATTTATCAAGTTCATTCACAATGGCACAGCGGCCCCTCGCCTGAAACCCGGGGAGATCGGGTTCGAGACTGCCGAGTTTCTTGCATTCACCCAACATGTGCAGTACGCGATCACAGATGGCCAGGTATATATCTCGGATTACCAAGGTATGTAGTTGCGTCATTATAGTATCAATTCAGCGTTACTAATGTTCTGATGACTAGGCAGCACGACGGTTCTTTCCGACCCTCAAATCCTAACACACCCGTATGTGCCCAATAATTCAGCATAAAAAATCCCACTAATAACAGTCTAGGGATGTCAGCCAGGGGCAAGCTTTGTTCGGGGATGGAAATTTGGAGCACGGGGTCGCTGTTTTTGAAGATCAGCACAGATGTAATAAGTTTTGCGAATGGCCGGGCTTCAATTTGGAGCCATTTGGGAAAGGTGGTAGTAGTATCTAATCACTCGCAATTGTTTTTTGGCATTGTACATTGACCGCTCAGTAACTAACTTTGGTTCAGGCCAAAGTGTGTTTTTCTAAGCCGAAGTGCCTTAGTAAAATTTCCCTTGGGCGTTGGAAATGAGAAATGATTTGCTAGTTCGAAGTGCTTGGGGTGTTCGAAGTCCGTCTCGAGAATGTATCCTTTCAGAGTAAGGCCTTCGGGCCGAGAATTACTTTTTCGGGAGCACGATTGTCCCGCTTTCCATACGTATGTCCTTTTTTCGCTTCTACCCTAGTACTGTTTCCAACGCACATGTAATAGCGTATGGATAAGGCACGCTGGATGGGCCAGTCTTCCTCCTCAGCCAGAAATCGCCCTTCCCTTGATTCGCCATGCTACCATGGTTGATTCGGAATTCCGTACAGGTCCCTCAGCTCGCGTACTTTTTCTCAGGGAATTCTCCCACGTGACGGTTCTTTGCGCCGCACCCTTCGGTCCAACAAGAAGCGCGTCTCCCTTTAGAGCGTGCTGCATTCCTCCACTTCGCCCCTGTGCAGTACAAGCTCGGACATGTGTACAAGTGCGCGCTCCCGCCCTTCCTGTTCGACGCCCTCTTGGGCGTCTGATATTACTTGCTTGCCAGTCAACAGGGCAAAGTCGAGGCCGACACGGCCCTCAGCAAGTGGTTCTTGTGTGGGGCCGAGGGGGCGTTTGACAAGGACGAGAACCTCGCGTTACGTTTGCCGAAAAGGGCTGGGGAGCGTCGAGTTTGCAATGGAAGTCGGTGTAGGCGGTCCAAAGGACATGGATGCAGCTCGGATGTGGTACCAGCTGGTAAGTCGAGCCGGGCGATGGCGACGAGGACGGGCTGATCCCAAACCCCGACGCTACACAGGCTTCCGATCATGGGAACTCGGATGTGATCGAGCGTCTGGCGGCCCTGTTCCGGTGATTCCCACAATCACTCTCGAGGTAGAGCGCTACCCGATCTTGGGGTCGAAACTCGTGTGTTGGCGCATGCAGGCGAAACAGCGCTCGGAATGCGGAGTGGTGGGGCGTCGAGATCGTCGCACGAGGGCGGCCGACAGGTGGTCGACATTAACCGCAAGAACTCGGCGGTGCGTCGCTGCGCACACGGATCGGGTGTTGGTGCCGGTGCCTGGACGCCGATCCTCTTGCCCGTCACAGAACAACAACAACAACCGCCTCCACCGGGTGTGCACGCGATGAGCATGAGTCCACGGGTGCCACAGGGCCTTCTGCGAGCGCTATCGCCGCAGAGACAGTTTCTCAGCCAACATCGGTACACGCTGGTCGGCCCGGGTGCCAACTCGGCTGGCAGCTCGCCATCGCCTTCGAGAACGGACTCGCCGAGCGACGTACGACCGGCTGGACGTCCGCCCGGTTGGCGTGCGGGGAATATGTCCTTGCGCTGCCTCCGGGCATGGAAGAGGCTGGTGGGGCGTCACGGGCCTCGCCGTCACAGCGTCCAGTTGTCGAAGGCCTGACGAGGTTTGGGGAGATGGGTATTCAGGATGACAAGCTCGAGGAAAGGAGTGTGTGATCATGTAAATTTTCTTTCACTTTTCTTTCGCTTCTCGATTTATTGGTGCTGATTACTTTGATGGGTTGGTTTTCGCTCCGTGATGGCAATGGGCCTTTTTTCATTCTTTACCATTTCATTGTGAAATGTTAGAGTGCTGTTGTCTTCGTTTCCGCGTGCTTCTTTCAGTAGTCACCTGCCGTTGGGGTTAGCGCTGGTGCGAGGCGGAGTGAACTCAGGACGGGATCGAGGTCCAGAAAAACAAGTTACAGTAGTACATACTATATGTCATCTCATCATGACGAGAGAGGTACAGCTCGAGAAGGTATGACTCCTATACATACAGGTAGCAACAACAATTGGAGCTATTTCCAACAAGAAATCCAAGAGTCCCCATACACGAAATTTGTAAAGTCAGGCTGGTAAGGTTGATGTTGTGATATGACCGAGGAATTCACGGGAAGATAGAAGGCATTCCTACCCCAAGGGGGAACCCAACAAAAGCAAGCACCATTAGACAGCTCAACCCAGCCATCTTCTTGTTGATACATTTCTTGTTCCCTGAAGGAAGCAGGTCCTTGCAGACTTTGAGTCAGCACTTTAATGAAAAGATCATCAGCATTGTGACCCAGGAGTGGACCTGCCATATACTGACAAGTGGTTGGATTCCAAACCCTAATGGTGTTGTCATATGAGCCAGAGGCAATATGACTGCCATCAGGTGAATAGGCAACAGAGGTGACCCAATGTGTGTGACCCTGGAATGGACCTGCCATACGCTGACCAGTGGTTGGATTCCAAACCCTAATGGTCTTATCCCTTGAGCCAGAGACAATATGGCTGCCATCAGGTAAATAGGCAACAGAGCTGACCATTCCTGTGTGACCCTGGAATGGACCTGCTACACACTAGCCAGTGATTGGATTCCAAACCCTAATGGTCTTATCCCTGGAGCCAGAGACAATATGACTCCCATCAGGTGAATAGACAACAGAGGTGACCCAATCTGTGTGACCCTGGAATGGACCTGCTGCACATTGACCAGTGGTTGGATTCCAAACCCTAATGGTCTTGTCCCAAGAACCAGAGACAATATGACTTCCATCAGGTGAATAGGCAACAGAGCTGACCCAATGTGTATGACCCTGTAGTGGACCTGCCATACATTGACCAGTGGTTGCATGCCAAACCCTGATGGCCTTGTCCCTTGAGCCAGAGACAATATAACTGCCATCAGGTGAATGGGTAACAGAGGTGACTTCATGTGTGAGACCCTGGAATGGACCTGTTACACACTGACCAGTGATTGGATCCCAAACCCTAATGGTCTTGTCTCTTGAGCCAGAGACAATATGACTGCCATCAGGTGAATAAGCAATAGAGGTGACCCAATCTGTGTGACCCTGGAATGGACCTGCTGTACACTGACCAGTGGTTGGATTCCAAACCTTGATGGTATTGTCCCATCTTGAGCCAGAGGCAATATGACTGCCATCAGGTGAATAGGCAACAGAGATGACTGGTTCTATGGGACCCTGGAATGGGCCTGCCATACCTTGGCTGGTTGTTGGATTCCAAACCCTAATGGTCTTGTCCTCAGAGCAGGAGACAATGGTACCATCAGGTGAATAGGCAACAGAGCTGACCAGTTCTGTGTGACCCTGGAATGGACCTGCTACACACTGACCAGTGGCCAGATTCCAAACCCTAATAGTTTTGTCCTCTGAGCCAGAGACAATATGACTGCCATCAGCTGAGTGGGCAATAGAGCTGATTGGTTCTGTGTGACCCTGAAATGGACCTGCTATACACTGGCCAGTAGCGGAATCCCAAATCCTAATGGTGTGGTCATTTGAGCCAGAGGCAATATGACTGCCATCAGGTGAATAGGAAACAGAGGTGATCCAATCTGTGTGACCCCGGAATGGACCTGCTATACACTGGCCAGTGGTTGGATTCCAAAGCCTAATGGTCTCGTCCCTTGAGCCAGAGACAGCATGACTGCCATCAGGTGAATAGACAACAGAGGTGACCCAATCTGTGTGACCCTGGAATGGACCTGCTACACACTGGCCAGTGGTTGGATTCCAAATTCTAACAGCCTTATCCCAAGAACCAGAGACAATATGACTGCCATCAAGGGAATAGGCAACAGAGCTGACACATTCTGTGTGGCCACGGAATGGACCTGCTACACATTGACCAGTTGTTGGATTCCAAACTCTAATAGTGTTGTCCATTGAGCCAGAGGCAATATGACTGCCATCAGGTGAATAGGCAGCAGAGGTCACCCAATGTGTGTGGCCCAGGAATGGACCTGCCATACACTGACTGGTGGTTGGATTCCAAATCCTAATGGTCTTGTCCTTTGAGCCAGAGACAATGTGGCTACCATCAGGTGAATAGGCAACAGAGAGGACTCCTTCAGTGTGACCCTGCAAAGTAAGAATCTCTGCTGGCCAATGTAGTGGATGTCCCAAGGTTACTGAGAGATGATTTTGGAGGTGGTTGACCCATATGTGCCTAAGTGGTGAGCTGGAAGGTGCCTGAGGCATGGCTGACAGATAAAGATGGGGTGTAGATTCTCTCATCACAGGAGCAAACACTTGAATGAATTGGGATGCCTCTGATGCCAAATTTGAAATCTCATGGCCCTGGTGGCATGTTCTAATCTTAGTATTTTTCATGGATCATCATAGTAAATCTCACCTTGGCCCATTTTTTCAGGATGGTGCAAGTTTCCACAGCAGCCAGGATATATGAAATGGGGGAGGACAGGGAGAGGAGAGAGATGGCTTCAAGCCAGAAGGGGAAGAAGTCCTTGAAGAATGATGTGGTCTTGTTTAACAACTCAGGGGAGCACTCTGCATGCTGCATGTGGACCATCCAATACTGGCAGGAGTATGCAAGGCAGGAGGGGATAGCCTCGGTCACCCGACTCGCCAGGTTGGAGACTTCAGTATTGCGGAGTCGAGAATCCTTGAGGTCACAGATGTTGAACTGGAGCATCTTTTCCATGCATCCGAGCAGTGCATGACCAAGAGAGAGATGATGTCGTGGTAGGATGTTGAGATGAAAGATTGAACTACGATGTTCATCCAGTAAAAAGTCGCGGAATGATGTATGTAGGGGGCGGATGGGCTTCTCTTCGTCCAGGACTCCATCTAGTAATGATCCCAGGGGTTTGATGATGACACGGACCTTCAGGTCATTACCGAAGAGAGCAGAAAGGGAAGTGAGAGAAAGCGGCTCCTTGAGTGCCAGCACGATGGCCATCACCTCCCGAAACCGGTCGCGAGCATCAGCAACAGTGAAGAGCTGAGCGAGTATAGTTTGATACAGGTGATCTAGTGGGTGGACACCAGACGGATTCTCAGTACGCATGAGTAGCTCTAGCCGCTCAGATGGGTCGAGTCCAGCAGTATTATTCCCTTTGATGAACTTGCATGCTGTGGACGCCCACTGAAAGAGACGTTGGCACTGCTCAACAAGAAGGTGACACCACTTCTGATTCGGCCAAGATGATTCGAGCTCGGGGTACTTTTGGAGGGAGTGACGGACAAACTTGGCAATGTCCCCATCAATTATGGCCTGCGGGACATCCCCTAGATGCTTGTGAACGATTTGGGGACCAGCAGCGAGGGCATCCAGGATGTCCCTTTCAGGGCGAGCCGTAATGAGGAAGCGAAGGTTGGAGGGAAGGTTACGTTCAGTGAATTGCTGTGAGAGGACGTCTAGAAGCTGTTGGCGATCTTCTATTTCGCCGCTCTCATCGATCGCATCCACCACGATGATCAAGGGACCGACGGAGTCGATATTCTTGCTGGGCCCAATGATAAGCTGCTTCACTTGCTCTGAAGGCGATATCGACGTGCGTAACGCTCGATCGTCTTTTACGACCTTCCAAAGTGCGGACTTGAATTCCGGATCATGGTCAGAGAGGTCGCGCGAGATAGTGCTGAATATATTTTGTGGATTACGCTTTGCGAGGTCACTGCGAAGGAAGCAATACGACGAGCCCAGTCTCCGTTGTCCGTCGTACAGTCGAGCGATCGAGTGGGCGATGGCGGACTTGCCTGATCCTGCAACTGCAGTAAGGAGGCACACCCGAGGGGCATCGTCGGCGGGATCATTGAGGATGTCGCAAATCTCTCGGATCACACCCTCGCGAGTCCCCGGAAGGCACCCCTTCTCCTCCACGTATCTAGCACCGGCAGCATAGGGCATGTCGTTCAGGTCAATGGATTCCTCTGTATCCCACATGCGTGAGCAACTTGACGCAATCTCAACATGTGGAACCTACCGATATTCTGTACGGCGTTCATCATACGAAAGACGGTGACACCCGACTGTAGTGTAACTCCTTCCAAGAATGCGGTTTTCAGCTCTCGGAGTTTGTTCTCATATTCCGTGATCCTTCCATCGATATCAGTGAGGGTATATTTCGCCGTCCGAATCCCTAATATGGAGATCAGTGATGGAAATTGTAAAGGGAACGACGACTAACAAAAGCTGTTTTGCTTGGCGTATTCAGTAATGAAGTACCCACACTCAGTAACTTGTTGGAGGAGAAGCTTGATGGGCTCCTTGTGCGCCTCGACGGCCTTCAAGGGCTCGGCACCCTCGACGAACGAAAAGACGTTGCTCATAGTTCCCACTAAGCGAACGACTCTGTCATCACGATTCTGCTGGTTGACAAGCACCTGAGTGGCAACAAAATACGATCAGCACCAGTGAGGATGTCGAACAACACACAGACCTGGTTCGCGGACGATATCACCGACCAAGCCAACGACGTATACGGGTGAATCTATGCGACATTCAGACAGAGAGGGAGCAAGATACCGAATACGAGATACCTCTGCAACCCCAGCCACGATCTCGTTAAATAGAGCCATCCTTTGCAATAGAACATTCCATGTATTCTCGAACGTCTGAAGCTCTGTCGCAACTTGTGTGCCAGTACCGATCGCCGAATCTACCTGCCCAACGATTTGCGGCGTGGGGCGCAATGCACTGATCGCTTCTGTCGCCCGGTTGACAGCATCGGTAGCCTGAAGTTCGTTTGCGTTGACGTCCTCACGCGCCTCGACGACGAGCGTAAACTTGATCGTAATCCCCGAACGTTCAGGCGCATCGGAAGTGCCTCCGCTAAGAGCCATTTCGAGCACTTTGATCGGAAGAGAACGCGTCAGTAAAACATGGCGTTGCCGTACGCGGTATCTTCGTACCGCCGTTGCTGGACTTTTCCAATATCCCGCCGATGGTATCCGCGAGACTTCCAACAACTTCTAGTCGATTGAAGGAAATGTCATTCTTCTTGTAGACCGTTGCGAGAAAGGCGGTACGATCATCCCCGTCACTAACAACTTGGAGTCAGTTCGATGGCGTAGAGCAATGCATTTGTACCCACAAACAGAGAACGTCATCCCAAGAAATGCGTGTCTTTTTCTTCCTTGCGTTCTTCGTCGACTTGCGCGTATCGCCTACGGAAAACTGGATGTGGTACCGCTTCGCGACCCCGAGTTTAGGCTTCGCTTCAGTGCGAAATTCGATGTCTGACAAAGTGTCAAATTGCGGGAATACTCAAGGGCAAGTGGGACAACCCCACCTTTAATGGTGATGGTTTTCGCCCTAGAACCTCTTTCAGCCGGGGAAATTATGAAGGAAGCTGATGTACGTACCTGTTTGTATCCATGGTTTGGGTGGATCAGTGGTTTCTGCTATAGGTGAAGCTGGTCAGGATGAATGAGAACAGATGGTTTGCTGGCAAGTTGTAGCTGTGGACGGACAAGCCAACACGAGGTAGCAATGAGGTTGGTACAGGCACCGCCGCCGATTTCCGAACTGGGCCGGATTCTTGACCGAATAGTCGTCTGTGCCAGTGGTTGCCTCCTACCGAGCGTCAGGGCACAAAGACAAAAAAGAACGTACTATAATCCATACCGCTGGATTAGTGGTATATGTTACAAGTGAAGCTTAGCTAGCATGCGATGGATGCCAGTGAGGACAAGATCTGTGGGTGGCTGTGCTACTTTCACCGAGTCCAATGCCACGACGTTCTTTGCAGAGGCTTACTTTGCAACCCAACCACTCAAAGCTGATAGCCGAGCCGTTTCCCACTTCATAGAAAGAGAATAGAGGAAAAGTCGTACTCGTGACGGTGTATTCCCCCCTCGTCTCCGTGCCTACTGTTGACACCTCCAGTCGATGCCATATCCATATCGTCGTCCCGCGTCATTCAGGCTCAGAGACAAGACTCGCCGTATCCCCTATGTACGTCGAATTATTTAACGAGTTTTCGAAGTATGTGTTCATTGTGGGCATTTCTGCGCGTAGGGATTGTGGAGCGGATATTGGAGGAAGTCGACCGGCCTCCCAAACCCATTATCGATGGCGATACTCATCACCGCTGACTACCGCGAGTACCGTCCTTCCTCACCGCCGTGCCGCGCCACACCTCATTACTGCTGAAGCAAGCGCACCACCCATCCTAGATCAGCTGCTGCCACCTTTCCCGCACACCATTCCGGTCTCCATGACACCGCACGCTTTGGTCCAACAAGAAGCGCGTCTCCGTCTAGAGCGTGCCCCATCCCTCCGTTTCGCGACTGCCCAACACAAACTCGGACCTGCGTACGAGTTTGCGCTCCCACTCTTCCCCTCTTGAGCGCCTCACATTACCCGTTCGCCGGTTAACAAGGCGAAGTCGAGGCAGACATGGCACCTAGCAAGCGGTTCGTGTGTGAGGTCGAGGGAGCCTTTGACAGGGACGAGAACCTGGTGTTCATGTTTGCCGAAAAGGCTGCTCTCGAATTGGGGAGTGCCGAGTTTGCGGTAGGGTATTATAAGGAAGTCGGGGTCGGTAGTTCCGAGGACAGCTCAAATGTGTTACGATCCCAAACCCCGAACGCTACATAGGCTTCCGACGACCATCCCCGCAATCGCTCTCGAGGGAAGAGCACGGTACTATCCACGTGGATCGGGTGCTGGTGCACACCCGTCACAGAACTGTATAACAACCGCCTTCACCAGCTGTGCACGCGATAACCATGAGTCCACAGGTGCCACAGGGTCCTCCACAAACGCCACCACCGCAAAGACAGTTAGTTTCCCAACCAGCATTGGTACATGCTGGTCGATTCCGGTGCTAACTCGGCTGGGGGTCCGCCGCCGCCTTCGAGAACGGACTCGCCGAGCTACGCACGGCGTCTGGACGTCCGCCCGGACAACTTACGGAGAGCATGCCTCACCTGCGCTGCCTGCGGACATGGAAGGGGGATGGAATCAAGGCGAGATCGAGGCGAGGACCGGAAAACACAGGTCGCAGTAGTAATTGTACATCGTGTCATGTAGAACAAAGAAAGGAATACAACTCGAGACCGGGTGACAATACAGGGAGTAACAATAATTGAGGTCATTTCCAACAAGAAACTCCGTACACGAAACTAGTAAAGTCAGGTTTGTAAAGTTGACGACGTGATATGATCAAAGAAAGAATCGGAAGATAAAAGCCATGCCTTATAGCCCTAGGAGGGGTCCATGCTCTGATGAAACGATCATTAGCTTTGTGACATTGGAATGGACTTACTGCACAGACCAGTGGTTGGATTCCGAACCCTAATGGTCTTGTCGAAAGAGCCAGGGACAATGACTGCCATCAGGTGAATAGGCAACAGAGGGGACTTCTTCTGTGTCACCCTGGAATGAACCTGCTATACACTGACCAGTGGTGGGATTCCGAATGACCCTATCATCGCGAATCTGCTGGTTTACGAGTACCTGAGTGGCAACAAAACGATAAGTGCGAGTGAGAATGTCGAGCAACACACATACCTGGTTCGCGGACGATATCACCGACCAGGCCAACAGCATATACGGGTGAATCTACGCAACATTCAGATGGACAGAGAGCAAGACACTGAATACGAGATACCACTGCAATCCCAGCCACAACCTGGTTAAAAAGATTCATCCTTTTCAATAGAACGCTCCATGTATTCTCGAACGTCTGAGCAACTTTCGTGCCAGTACCGATCGCCGAATCCACCTGCCCAACGATTTGCGGCGTGGGGTGGAGTGCACGGGCTGTTTCCGTCGCCCTTTCGACCGCATCGGTAGCTTGAAGTACGTTTGCGTCAACGTCTCCACGCGACTCAGCAGCAAACTCAAACTTGATCGTAATCCCCGAACGTTCGGATGGATCGGGGGTACCCCCGCCGAGAGGCACTTCGAAGACTTTGATCGGAAGAGATCGCGTCAATGAACAAGACGTTGTCATCCACAGTATCTTCGTACCATCATTGTTGGACTTTGTCAATATCCCACTGATGGTATCCGTGAGACCTCCAACAACTTCGTCTTGTTCGGAGGGAACATGACTCTTCTTGCAGACCGATACGAGAAATGAGGTACGATCGTCTCCGTCACTAACGTGGATCAGTTCGATGTTGTAGAGCAATGCATATGTACCCACAAATAGAGAACGTCATCACAAGAAATGCAATTCTTTTTCTTCCTTGCATTCTCCGTCGACCGGAGCATATCGCCTACTGAAAACTGGATGCGGCATTGTTTCGCGACCTCGACTTTACGCCTTGCTTGAGTGCGAAATTCGATATCTGACAGAAGGTCAAATCGCAGAAACACACAAAGAACGAGCGGGACAACCCCACCTCTAATGGTGATGATTTTCGCCCTAGAAGATCTTTCAGCCGCACCTATGACGGAAGCTAGTATACGTACATATTTGTATCCGTACTTTGGCTGGATTAGTGGTTCATACCATGGGTGAAGTTGGTGAGGATGAGTGAGAACAGATAGTTCGTGGGCAAGTTGTAGGTGGGATGGAAGCCGAAGAAGCCAACATGAGGTCGCAATGAGGTCGCAACAGGCACCGGGCCGGGCCGGATTCCTGACCAAATGGTCAAGTCGTCTGGTGCCAGTGGTTACCTTCTACCGCGTGCCAGGGCACGAAGACGAAGACGAACGTACGAGAAGTATCCAGCCCTTGGCCGGATTAGCGGTGAATGCAACAAGTGAAACTCGTATAGTACGATGAGTGAGAACAGAACATTGGGTGGCTGTGCTACCTCTCAAACAAATACCACGACGTTTCACAACCCCCCCAGAGCCGCCCAGCCTACCCTCCAAGCTGATATCCGGGGCGTATCTCATCCCAATATCAGAGAGTGGACGAAAAGCTGTTCAGAATGGTGAACTACCCCCTGTTTCGTCAAATCTATGCATTGAGCTTACAAGATGACTAGAGCGGGCATACAAGCGTTCCATTGGAGCTTGACATGTGAGCTAGGACTTCAGGTGAAGGCATTATCATTGCTCATTCGACTCCAATGTCCGATTTGAATCATTTGATGGCTTCAGTGCAGGTGTCTTGTGTCCGTACCTGCCGTTACATAGCACCTCCAGACTTCCTCTCGATGCCCTATTGTCGTCCGATGTCATTCAGACTAAGACACAAAACTCGCCGTATCCCCCATGTACGTGGAATTATTTGACGAGGCTTCGAAGTACGTGTTCATTGTGGGCATTTGTGCACGTAGGGATTGTGGAGCTGACATGGGAGAAGGAAGCGGCCTCCCAAACCCCTAGTAAATGGCGACACTTGCTCCCTCGCTCATCCCACGGGCCCATCCATTACCACCACACATGTCACTCCGCTCCTCGTCCGAACCCGCTAGCCAATGTGCGCCACGTGTACAAGCACTTCACCGTACTTGCATTACATGTGCAACTAGAAAGACGACCAAGTCGCGGCTTTCACCAACCTCCATACCACGCCCTCTCTTCTAGGCCGCTTCCCTAGCGGCCTCCTCCTGACTACAACCCAGCAGGCTTCCCTCGGCCATCAGCCATTGCGCGTCAGTCCAGCCGCCCCCAAACAGAACGCTTAGGCACTCGCCCCCCCGGATTCCCTCCTCTTGCGTCTCCCACAGTATTCGTACACTCCCGCCCCATCATAGAGCATCCATTCCACCGCTCCAACAGCACGGATGCACCTAAGGCCCAACTCTGTTCAGCCATCTCCACACATCCCCCACCGCTCTTCCAACCATCCAATCATTCACGA
>JBBPRK010000853.1:0-17161 GCA_038093075.1 Boletus patriciae
CTTGCTTACATAATCATAGCTACATCGCAGTTTACTTTCCTTTAGTCTTACTTCAGTGACATACTGAGTATTCTACAGGTATAGTTACATCCTACTAATATTATAGTGACATACTGAGTATTCTACAAACACCGCTGAGACAAGATCAATTTATGATGACCAATCTCTATCCAACTGTTCAACGTTCAACTGTCAACATGGGGTCGGTCCAATTCCGGGGAATGCGCGGCATTAATCAGGCCTGGTGCTTTATTTGCTTCGTGGGCTGGTATAAATACAAGCCTCCAAGTTGGTATGAATCCAGCAATCCCTCAAACAAGATCACCGTTTACCTCGCTACATCCACCTCCAATGACCCCTTCTCAAGTTTCTGTTGTGCGTCTCTATTATTATAGAATCTTCATTCCGGTGACACAGATTCCAGTGGTGGTCCGAACTCGGGATTTTCTGGCCAGTGTCAGCCTCTGACATTCTCAACGAGCAAGGCATGGAACACATCCAGAAGGGTGGGCATGCCCTTTCAGTTCTGAGTGCCGAGGACACTCGTGTATGTGTCTGCTACCATCGAACCTTCACTTCTTGGATGACACCGATTACAGGCATTGTGACCTTCTTACTGGACGCCGCCTGCCTCCGAAATTCTCAAGGAGCAAGCATTGGAGGAGGCCCAGAGTGCCAGTAACGAATGTATCGTGTCATCGCTGTCTCTGATAGTTCCCTTAGTCTCGTATTCACGTAGTCTTGTCAATCTTGTAACGGCGAGTAGTTGTATCCTGGCTTCAGCCAGCGTGTAACAGTGATGAATCGTTTACCAGTCTCCAGAAAGTAACTGCTGACGAGCGGGAGGCCTGAGAACCCAATGGGACTTATTGAATAATGGGGGTGGGCGAAGCCCACCAAACACAGCGTGATGGCTTATATAAGCAGATAGTGCTTTATTGCCAGCTCGAAGGCGACACAATGGCCTAGGTACCGTTCTACTGATCCAAATGACATGCACCTCTAACAAAAAGTGATTGAAATGGGCGCTAGAACAAATTGTTGCAACGGATTATTGATACGTTGAGAAATGAGCGAGATACATGTGGTACAGCTAGCAGATCTATAGGAAGACAGTGGAAATAGAACAATCCCTTGCAACAAATTTTTCTCCTATGAATATAAGTCAAAATGTTTGCGGGGGGCAATGCGGCACGACGCCGTTCTGAGTACCGGGACTTTCGTCAAGGAATAGCCCCTAACACCATGTAGTCTTCCGCCACAGGCGCGTCAGCGCGCGTTTGGTGTTACGCGAGTCGACGCGACAGGCCTAGTACAAGTCCTATCCTCAACCACATGCTATTTCATGGCATAATCTATGATCTTCTATATTAATTTCTGGACCATATATGGCGCGAATATACACCAAGACCACCCTAGACCACCCAAAGCTCGGTGGACTGTTGACAAAAGGATGCACAGTCGTTACGAGGCACGCAAAAGAGGTGAGATAGTCGTCGACCCGTCGAGGGCATTAACTTTCTCTCCTCAGGATCCTCTGGCTGCCAAGACGAAGACACTTCCTGATAATTAGTATGTACCATACTGTCATTTTGCACATGCAGCCCCACACTGATGGCTAATTTGCTAGAGTATAATCTCAGGTTATAATCTGCTCGATTTTACCCTGTAACATTCTGGTTTACTGGCATATATTAGCCTATACTTTCTGAGTTACATCAATGTGTCGGCGATTTCGAGTAGATAGGGGAATTCTGCTTATATAAGCGTCACGCTGTGTTGGTGGGCTTCGCCCACCCCCACTTATTGGTGTGAACGATCGCGAATCACTTCCCCGACCCCAGATATTATCAGCAAATTGTATTTCGTCGGTGTCACACGCACAGAAGACGTCGAACTAAATTGGTAGACGGGTACCGGCTTTGTGTAGAAAACGGGGGTTGAGACCAAGACTCTGGTCCCCGGTCCGTCCCCGCGGTTGCGCCCCGTCTGAGATGCACAACACCACCCTTAGTTAGAAAGCTCAACGAAGATGGAGGTGCTATGGCTTCTGTTCCTATCGTGAATATTTTCCATGCCCCGTGAGCCCCCAGGAGCACTGGGGATTCGGGAGTAGGTAGAAGTATGGCTTGTCCGATTTCGGGGGATCTCCTGGTGCTCGTCCCCTCGTACCATCGCGGCGTTTGTATTCTACAAGCCACCTGGCTCGTCAGCGCTTCAGGCTTCAGCGCTCAGCTACCAGATGCACAGTTGGGGAGACTCGTCTGCACTAATGGAGGAGACGTGAAATTTAAGTCACGTTACGAACATGGTAGTTACAAAACACGAAGGTTCACCGGCACCCTTCGAAGCAGGCTCCAAAGAGGTAGAGATAATCATTCCAACCGCAGCAGCAACCAGAGTCACAAAATGACCAAGCTGCAGCTCATTAGTTCCTGGAAAAAGAATTGTAAGTGACCAGCTTCTCAGCATTACAGTCAACAAAGTCGAAGAGAAGTCTCAAATACAACAAGCTGGTGGTCATTCCCGCTTGTCAAGCGGGTCGTATTCATTAAATCAGTATAAATTTTTTATATCATTGACAATTCGATGTAGAAAAGATGGATCACAGGACGAGGCTCACCTTCACAGGTACCTGTAGATAATATTCGTTCGACACAGACACAGTCCTGACTTCAGGGCTACACGAGAATCTTACTCGCGGGAAGCATCACTTGCTTGCTACAAGTCAGAAGAGAAAAGAAAACTGGTGGAAAGTTTGACGAGAATTTGGAGCGGAGACTGGTTTTTTAATAACCTCGGATCTCCGTCCCGATCAGCCGACCGGCGACCGATCGAATGGTCGTCAGGACCCAATCAGGACCACCACCCCTGGCAAGTACTGCGTCGTTCGCTCATCACACAGCGTATTCAATGTGGTTCATATCGATCCTATTTCAAGCAGGAGCCCCCAAAATTGGTTACTTGCATCAACTAGTCGTCGTAGAGCTACAACCAGCTGAAAACTCGACCGAAACTTCGTCACCTTTACTCTGGTTCCATACAAGTCACCTCATCTAGCCGCGCTCCGCCTTGCGTGGGCTTGGCTGTAAAGATCGTTGAGTAATTCCACCTCGTCAATCGTCTCCTTCGGTATCTGTTTCTCGACCAGATCCAATATCTAGTGTAGTGTTGGGCACAGTGTACCCTCGGTGGCCTGGTAGGTTTGCATCCACCAAGTTCGCCCTCACGGTGTTTTGAGTCTCCTTGATGAATTACCACCTTTGTACAGCTCCCCACGATGCTCGGATCCTGCATCCGCTTCACCGTTGTACCCTCAATCACCAGACAGCGGAGGTGCTCCGTTTGCCGTGCAAATGCATGAATGTGTTGCGGATGCGTGTTCAAACCCTGGACCCCTCCTGTTACGTTTAACATGAATCCGTTTCATTTGCTTTCTAAAAACGGGTCCTCAACAGAAAATACGCGAAGCACATGGAATTGGCAAAGTCCTGCCAGAAAACGTTTCGAAAGAACCTTGATACTCCGAGTTTGTCTTTGGATCCTGTAAAAGCGGCGCCATTCAGGGAGGTCTGACCTTCAGACAACTCCGAATTGCCCACTCAAAACAACTTCACACCCAAAGACCGCTCTCCTGCTCTAGAGCGATAATCATCACCTGTTCCTTGACTACGACCCCTTTTTGCTGCGGCCGTCTCTTTGGCGACGCGCACTGCTGACTGTCCCATGTCTTCGTCAGGGGTTCGCCAACTTGCCGGGCCACAGCGCCTCGATTCTCTCCGTCCACAACGAACTCCTTTGTTTTCTTTGTTTCTCTCCTTCACTCGTGGGTCTTCTCTCTTTAGACTCGATCCGAACGAATCCAAAGGGTCCCGACACCGTTAACAGGGACATTCCAGTTTCCCCGCATAAAGTTTGGGGATGTCAATATCGACCTCCACCACAACCACTTGACGGTATCGGGCGAGTCCGCCACATCCAGTTCTCACGAGGACGGTGAATACGCGGTTCGTGAGCGTCACTACGGCAAGTCGCTGCAGCCTCCCTTCGGAACCAAGGTAAGTTACTCGTGAATACGCGGTGTAGAGCTCCGCTGCTGACGCAAGTGGTGGTGCGAGGACGTGAAGGCCAAGATGGAGAACGGCCTGCTAACGTTGACCTTCCCGACGGCGGAACAGCAGCTTCGTCGTGCTGACACTCGGTAGCGGTGGCATGATTCCCTCGGGAGTTGCCACACGTAAAGGTGTAGCCTCTTTCAGTGGCTTTCAATCTATCGACTCTGCATGAGTGGATTGTATCAATGCGATCGTGGCAAGGGAGTTGGCAACAGGATTGCGTCAAAAATTGTATTGCTCTACACTACTTCTACTTACATTGAACGATGTACTGTACGGGTATAGATATAGTGGAACGAAGCAGGTGCCAGTGTCTAGGATGCGATGGGAATAGTCTAAAAACGCGAGGAATGCGAGGATCGAAACAAGTGTATAGCAGAGCACAGCATGCGTCAGAAACCAGGATGAGGGTCAAAAGACGGGAATGTGGATAAAATACAAATAAGTGTATGAGTGTTATGCAGTACGAAAGAAAGTCTAAGAAGGATGGCGAGAAGAAAATCCGAGAGGCGAATGAAGTAAAGTATGCTTCAGTCCCTCATTCAATCACGTAGAGCTCGGGGACCCAGATATTCCGGTAGTAATGGAGGGAGAGCAAGACGATATCAGGCACACGAATACCTTCCGGGCCAGCCGTTAACGCCCATTTTGCGCAATCAAGGGCAATGGGGTATTTCTGTTTCAAAATATTGTCGTTAGGAACGAAGTGTGACAGTGTGATAGTTACTCACAGAAATAACCTTATGAAAGCTAAACAACAGACCACAGACCTCTCTGGCGAGATTCTGACGCGTAATATCCCTCCCACCGGGATGTGCATCTATCCTCGAATGCATAGGGTCGCGAATATTCCGGGAATCATAACCTGGCCACTGCGAGGTTGTGTTCAGAACAGCATATACAGGGGCGAAGCCACCTTCCACACCTCAAGGCTAATCACGATCGACCTCCACCCGTATTGCTCTAACACCGCGTCGTTCGCGGCGTCGATGGTGACTGTGTCCTTGAGAACGTCCTTCGCGCGGACACCAGGGAAACCATTAGCACTGAAGGTGATGGCCGGGATGCTTTCGTAAGGTGGATTGAGGTACAGTGGACGCGGTACACGCTCGATACGGCGTTGGTCTTGCAGCGTGTAATATTGTGGCATTGGCGCGTGCATAGCTCCGGGGTGGATAGGAGGGTTGCCAATACGAACGTGATACTATCAGAGGGAACGCGTCAAGATAGGAAGACTGCGTGAACACAAGAGAACAAACCTGCTCAGAACCGGCACCACTTTTCCGGAGCATGATATTGCTAGGGTGAATGTAGTGCATGTCTGATGCGACGAGTTATATAGGAGGAACGACGAAAGCAATGTGGAACTCTGCTCAGTGTGGGTAATGGGATGTCCACCGGACGAATGGTGGACAGAGAGAGGGGCTCATCATCGCATTTATACCACACAAAAGTCCTGTGGATGTGGAACGCCATTGTCGTCAAAGCGTGAAGCAGGTATCGGTGACTTGCGGGGCAAAGCGTTCAGTGAGTGGACATTACGAAAATGGGGGACAATGGTGGAACTCATCTATACATGTGCGGGGTGTAGGCCAGAGGTGGACCTGCACGCCATCGACAGCCGCTGTCATGTTTCTGAGGCAGTCGAAGTAGGTGGTCGAAGATGAGCGATGCGCAGCGCGGTGTAAGTTAAATTGGAGAAAGGAAGGGACGTGTGGCAGTGTAAGTTACTCCCGATCGGGGAAGCTTGTCCAGCAACATCTAGTAGTACTTACTTATAGTCATCTTCAAGTTCATCTGGTTTTGGTCTACCCCTTGCGTGAATTTCTTGACGTCAACGTCATGGTGAGAACACTTGAAAACCCCAGCATTCGTCAACATCCCATCAATTGAAACGATTCTCGACGTATAAGACTTGTGTACACTTGAGTATAAAGTTGCTTTTAAAGGGTATGATCGACTATTCGAATGGCATATGTAGTCGCTCAGAGTCATGCCATCAAGGCATGAGATTGTATTCCTCAGCTGATCCCCTGCGGTCATGCTTTATCACGCATTCGAGCCCCCTTCGGCCATCTCGTACGATTCCCTGCCCTCTGCGACCTTGCCCATCATGGCATCATCACGTCTGCCACCTTCTTCGAACGCCGTCTTGTGCTGTTCAAAATGGGAAGCATGTTTCCTAACGACAAACGATGAGCGACCGCAGTCAAGAGGAGAACAAAGAGTGTACATACTCGGGTCCAACGATAGTGATGAGGATCACAAATGCAGAAACGACTCCAATAAAGATGCCTTGTACCATTGCATATCCAGGCACGGGAGTTAGTACGCCATGTACCATCTCGTACGTCTGGAAGTTCCTTCCACCGGCTACGAGCAGACTCCTGTTAAACAAAGAAAGAAAAGAGTAAGCAATAGGTACGTACTCGCTTCGATTTGGGCGGAAGCGGCGGAGATCATCTGTAGGTCCAAAGCGAATGAATAGTCATCAGTCACATGCATCATTGTTGCGAGAGGCTTTCAAGACAGGACATACGTTCCCAAGTTGGTAGGCGACTCCAGGGAATGTCGCCCTAAATGCCGGAGGTGACATCTCAGCCAGTTGGATAGGAATCTCACCCTCAACATAAGTATAAATGCGGTTATGGGACGAAGACAATGCGTACGACGCCCCATGCCCCTTGGACTCCAAACTGTACGCAGAACGCACCAGCAGCAAGGGCCGAAAAGGAACTGGGAAGAATCCAGAGCGGGACGAATGCTGTTGATCCAGACCGTGGCTGAGTGACAGTATAGGCGAGTGTTCGTTAATTGGTACTTACCACCGACAAGTAATACAAAGATGCTGTGGGTGGTTTTGGGAGATCAATGAGCGGCGGATAGCGATTCAGTCGTGCATGCATGCAACGTACATTATGGTTAGTCGGCGTCCCAGATATTGGCTCGTGTTGCCGGCGATGGCACCACCCCTTTGATTATTCAAAAGGATGCGACCAGTCAAACTTTGTGGGACCACACCCGGTCTAAAATACTCACGTAATTGCGCCCTATAGATCAAAACGAGGCCTGTTACTCCATGCAAGAAAGCTGAAGGAAGAGATGCCATACACAGTTTCCGATGATAGTGGCTACAGTGGCGCTGTGTGAAGAGAAACCTTTCGATTTCTCCAGATAGGTGGGATACAGATCCTATACAAGGCACATGTGGTCGGTTCCGATCAGCGTCCCTCAAGCACAGCTGTGAATATTCTTACCTGAGATCCATGGGACAGGAAGTTGAATCCTATGACGGGAAAGTAAATACCCTGGATATGACGATGCCCCACAAACGGAAGGGCCGGTGCCAAACAACGCACCAGCCATAAGGAGGACGGCATATATGCACAGCAGCCAATGATGTTTGAGCATTTCCTTCAATTCCCTCAGGAAGATTTGAGTCTTTTTCGATGTGTCCGTGTTCTTTGCTTTCTGTAGTGCCTTTGCACGCAAGAACACCGCAGATTCCGGGAGGAGGGCGCGCAAGACGGCGGAAGTGAAGAGCAAGGAGGAACCCGTCCAAAACATGGCACGCCACTTGTGCGGGTTGTGTGGGACGAGCGTGAGGTTGACAACAGCAGCGAGGAGATAACCGATGGCATAACCTTGCTGGACGATGCCACTGCCGAGACCGCGAAGTTCAACGGGAAGGTTTTCGAGAGCGGTAGAGGATGCAAGTCCCCAAATGCCACCCATCGCGACACCAAAGAGCGATCGGACAACCAAAAACTGGTTGAACGTTTGCACGAAGCTGGTTGACAGCGAAAAGGTGCAACATAATAGCAGGTTGAAGGTAAGAGGCCACCTGCGCCCAAAACGGTCCGACAAGACACCAAATACGATCTGGATCAGCGTCAATAGTGAGAACTCGCAAACGGAAGGTGTCAGAAGCTCACCGCACCAACCGATCTGAACAGTAGCGTGAGGGTGATTGCAGTCGTCTGAGCAAATGATGAGTAGAGTACAAGGTTGCCTAGGGACCTCAAAGTGGACGTACTATCGATGTCGTTGGCTTATTAAACTGCGCGGAGAGCAATGGCAGATTGAGCGACACGCTGAAGAAATCGAACGCGTCACAGGTCCATGCGAGCCAGCTAACACCAGTGAATGACCAGCCCCAATAGATGACATCAAGACAACTTGAACCGCGAGAGGAAGAATTCTCACCCCGTCAAGAACTGGGCCCACTGGATCCAAGTGAGACTCTTGAGCCCTTTGATGATACCAGACGCTGAGGTACCCTTCTCCCTCTCGGGAATGAAGCTCTTTAGGAAGCGCGACATGGTGCTTCGGAAGGGAGCGGGGAAACACCAGACAGCTTTTATGGGGATCCTTAAAACTTGTGGATTCCGAATCTGACTTTTGCTTGATGCCCTGGAACCCCGCAAGTAGGCAGCTCCATGAAGTCGTTGACGGGCGTACGCGGGTTGAATAAACCAAATGAGAGCTGGAGTGGAGTTATCCCTATGAGGAATTCTCTACGCATAGCCCTTGCGTCATCCACGCAGACCGGGAACATTCGGCACTCCGTCTAGGATGCTATAATTTTTGCATGAGCTCGGGAACTAAGATGGTCGATACTACTCACCTAGATTCCAGACTACTTCGGTGGCGAATGATCATTATATACATGGTCCAGACCTGTCCAGACTCACCGACACATCGCAGAATACCTGCTATGGTACATTTGACCCATCGAATCAGTATGCGTCCGACGTCGCATACTGCGGTCCCCACGGAATGCAATCAGATTCAAGTTCCCCAACCGACGACGCCCGTCCCTAGTATCCCGGGGGGTTCCGAAGGTGACCACAACGCTGATTATGGATGTGACAACGCAACTAGATTCCGATAACCCACTCTTATCAACAAGCCGCTGGAACAAGGATTTCGTTCTGTCAAAAGTCAGTGCACATTGAAGAAAGTTCTGCGCTTCCGCGCCACCATAGTCGAAAAAATGATGGTGAGGAGCTGTGCACGCCTGCCATCGCGTCAGCTCAGTTCAGACGCAAGCAATGCGCCGAAGCCGCACGTCGCTCAGGCTGACAGACTAGACGTACCTCGCAACTCTTGATGCGGGGCATGTTTGGGGCTGAGTCCGACAGGCCCTAATGTGGCATGTACTAATAGTAACCCATGAACTTCCGACAACAACAGTGACTCCATCAGCCGAACTTTACCCGCGGACAGCACTGATGAAACTGGATGTCATTAAGAGACATACAACACACAGCATAACGCAAATATAGGAGAGACCGAGAGCACCATATGGGACGGACATCGCAGTACCGTACTGAAGATTCACGCACAACCCATTCCCGTACCGAGCCCATGATGGAGCCCTAAGATTGAGGATTCCAACCACCAACTAGGAACACAGTGCGAAGAACCGATGTCGGAAACGATGGAACGCTCTCTATTCTGGACACTAGTACGACTCGGATCCGGACAATCGGTATCCGAACAGACTAAAGATTCAATGGATCCGGTCTGGATGTTGGCAGCGCTCAAACTCTCCCGGGTCTCCCCATTGCCCTCGCTGAACATGGCTGATATGATTGTATCCTCCCTCTTAATAAAGCACTGACCGTACAGAGAAATGAAAGACGATGAGAATAACTGCCAACTTGGTCCATGGAAGTGAAACTGGCACTGGCACATCGCGTCGACTGATATAAACACCGGTGGGGCGGTCGGCCTCTGGTGTGTGGTGTTTTCAAGACCAGAAGATCAAAGAGTACAATCCATAGGTACGGGACATGAGCGAGTAAATTGTTCTCGCTGGCATGCTGTACACCCCTAAGGCGTATCATATATCATCATAGACCACCTCATAGTCAAAGCCCCCGGGAAATGGGGAGTTGCTACGCACATTTTTGATCTGCCAGGGTCGTCGGATGCAATACCACGCAGTGAAAGGATGAAACACAGAGACACCCATCGACAGAAGGTCGGCACGTTGGACCCACCCATAGCCTGTTCGTTCATTCGTCCGTTTCTCGAAGCAAGTCGACCACCGTTCCGTCGTCGACCCAAGCCGCACCAGCATCGTAAAAAAGCGGGGTGGCCAAATATTAAAGAGAGCGCTGATATAGTACATTCGGGGACGCCACCGCAACGCATCATGATGTCGAGCGTACGTACCAAATAACGCACGATGCTCGTCGTTAAGTGTCATGAAGTCATGCGTCGACGTTAAGCGATCATGCTTCAAAGACCTTTTCGTCCTCCTCGCGCGCCTCGACCCCTTCGGGTTCGTCACCTTCCACGACCGCGTCGTCTCGTCCTCCTCCTCTTTCAAAGGCAGTCTTGTGTTTCTCAAAGTGGGATGCATGGTGTCTGTGATGAGGGCGGACCTCGTGATGAACATGTAAACCAGCGAGAGAAGCGGACGACATACTCTGGCCCAAAGATCGTCATCAGGACGACGTATGCGGCAACAGTACCGATGAAGATCCCTTGCACTGTCGCATAATCAGGAACATCCTTGACCTGTCCGTCGACGACGACGGTTGTCCTCAGATTGTTTCCGGCGGCTAGACCAGGTCATACATCAGTATCCGGCTCCGGCCCATGAATAAATGCAAAGCAACACCCACTCGCTTCAATTTGAGCAGAGGCCGCAGACACCATCTGGCGGATGAAAAGCGGTCAATACCCCCTTACAATTTCAAACAACCATAACTCACGTTACCAAGTTGATAAGCTACACCAGGGAACGTCGCCCTAAAGGCAGGAGGCGACAGTTCTGCGAGCTGAATTGGGATCTGGGCGTGGCGTATTAGGGTAAGTCCACTTCATGCAATTGAGCGAACAGGAGTAGGGACGCACAACTCCCCAGGCACCCTGAACACCGAACTGGATACAGAATGCACCTGCTGCAAGGGGACTAAAGGTGTTTGGGAGGATCCATAAGGGTATGAAGGCTTCACGGTGATAGCACGGCGGTCAGCAATTGGTCTGTGATCTGACCCGAGAAGCGGAAGACTAACCACCAACGAGTAATACTGTGATTCTGAATGGGACTACCGGTCAACAGGAGCACAAACATAAGGCCATAACGCACTCACACAATTGTGAGTCGACGTCCGATATATTGGCTTGTGTAGCCAGAGATTACACCACCGCTGCATCGGACCGAAAAACCCGCTATGAGCGGGATATCGTCTTATTGGAGACGGCAAAACTCACGCAATGGCCCCCTATCAATTTGATCAGCACGTTGTGGAGTGGAAGGTGATAGAAATACACATACACAATTCCCGATGATGGTAGCAATCGTTGCGTCATGGGTAGTGAACCCTTTGGTCGTTTCCAGATAGGTGGGGTATAGATCCTACAGCAAGCCGATCGCGGGACACATGAGTACCAGTCTCCACAAAGGACGACATTCTCGTACTTGAGAACCATGCGACAAAAAGTTGAACCCTGCGACGAGAAAAACCAGAGATGGTTAATTCTCAGGCGGGTCACATTCGAACCGCGTTGGATACTCACCAGTCATGAGCAAGACTGCGTAGATGCATAACCTCCAATGACTTTTCAGCATTTCCTTTGTTTCATGCAAGAAGATTTTGGTCTTTTCGGTGGAGGTCGTCCCTTTCTCTTTCTCGATAGCCTTGGCACGCAAGAAGACCTCCGATTCGGGCAAGCATGTACGGAGCATGGCAGCAAGTAACGTGACGCCAGCGCCGAACCAGAACAGTGTCCGCCAAGTGTAGGCCGAATGTGGTACGACAGTGAGGTTGATGACTGAGGCGATAAGATAACCAGACGCGTAACCTTGTTGGAGAACACCACTCGCAAGACCTCGGACTTCGACAGGAAGGTTTTCTAGCGCTGACGAGGCGGATAGTCCCCAGATACCACCCATGGCGATGCCAAAGAGGGAACGGACAGCGAGGAATTGAGAAAACGTGTTGACAAAACCACTCGAGAGGGAGAACAAGGAACAGAGTAGGAGGTTACAGACTAGAGGCCATTTGCGACCAAAACGGTCGGATAAAACACCAAATATGACCTGGCGCAGGGTCAGTTCAAAAGCTGAAGGTTGGAAAAATGGGAACTAACAGCGCCAACCGATCTGAAGAGCAAGGTGAGCGTGATGGCGGTCGTCTATGTAAGCCATCAGCTGTGAAGGTATACAAATGATGATACGACGATCAAATCTTACAATCTCGCTCGTTGCCACACCGAATTGCGCGGCAAGCGACGAAAGCGTCAAGGATACAGTGAAAAAATCGAGAGCGTCACAAGTCCATGCGAGCCAGCTAATCGAGTATAGGTGAACATAAACCACACCACAGACAGAATCGAACTCACCCGACCCAGAAATGAGCCCATTGGGTAGGCTTGAGCGTCAAAAGGGCTGGGAGAGCCCCAGAGCTACTAGCGTCCCTTTCCCTCCTAGGGATGAGATTGACAAGGAATCGAGGCGCCATAATACCCTAAGGCGGCGAAGACGGCTGAACTTGGCAGAGGCCTGCAGAGGCTGTTGCAGGGAAGTTAATATTGACCCTGGGGTACCGATAAGCTCGTATATATGGACATTTAGTGAAAAGGCACTGTCGTCGGCTACTACAGCAACCCAAATGCAGCATTCAAGCTCCAAGTCCCGCTCGAGCGCTCGTGAGCCAGGAACAATGTCAGCATTACGGCACAGTGGAAAAACGAACCAGCTGACACGGGCAATTGGACTCACCTGCCAATCGGTGCCTTGGTGCCGATTCGCAAAGCCAGATCTCCATAGCAAAGCTGAGCTAGTACGTGCAGACGACACGAGATGTCTATCGATCCACGCACCCAAACATTAATCTATCAACTGAGCTCAACATTGTTCCCGCACCTGAGCATTGCTCTCGTCCGGCCGCGGGAGGATAAATTGCCATGGCGGATTCAAGGTGGAGCCAGGTTAACTTGATTCTGTGCTGGCTTTCCCACATACATTCATATCAACCATCTTAAGTTCATGCTGATCGTCTTGACATGCGTGTTCCGGAGCTTTCAAGTCCAGATTAAGACTCGCATCCCCGAAGGTACCCTGCTGCCCCAGTCACGGGATCTGAAATGATCGGAAACAAGTGACGAGGCAAATTCAAACTTGAAACACGCGGAATTTGAATTCAGCTCCTGCCAAATGCCTCCACGGAGGGTCCACATGGTTCGGATCCACCAAAATCATGTCCAATCTGCATGCCAGCTCACCATCCAGGAACGGTTTGACACGGACCTATTGGATTCCCGGCTACTGTACTGATCATGGTGCACCAATGACAGTACTGTGGCGTTCTCACCCGCCCCCGCGGGTATTAACCAGTGGTGCGGGACTTATATGTCATCATGGCGTACTGGTCATACGACGTGCGGCGCTGACCAGCACTGACCCCACGGGACAGTCTAGTGCAACGGTGCCAATCATGTGTATGAGTTTCAGTAGTAGTCACGCATCGGATTATAAGCCGCATCAGTGATATCTCCGAGGAATCGGATATCGCATGGATACGCCAAGTTTCTCATCGGATCGACGCAAGATCAATGCATTTTACCGCTTCGCCTTCTTCCCCCTCCGCGTGGGCTTGTTGCCCCCTCCCTCCACCCCCCCGGTTTCCGCCTTCCGCTTCTGTCCCAAGACAGCCCCACTTTTAACACTCACGACAGTAGCTCCTGCTTTACCCTGTGTAAGCTTCGTAACCTGAGCCTCCGCAGCACTCCAGTTTGCAGCAGCATCATTGATGGCATACCTGCGAACCACACCAAACCATTAGTCAATCGTCCCGGTGACCATCAAACCAGCCAGAGACGCAAAAAAATATTTATAGAACCGTTGACCGCAGCAGCCAAGGGATCATCCTTCCTTTCATTATGGTTGGGTTATAGCGGCGATGGCCGGAGATAAAGGGGAATGGATAACGAAATGGCTCAGATGGACGCACGTACTTGCTCAGATCAAGCGTTTCGATCATCGCACGTTGTTTCTCGCGTAGAGCTGTGGTCGCTTCATCCCCCGCTTCGTTGAGCTCATCTTCAACACTGGTTTCGATGGGTTGCCAAGGCTCCGACGCTTCTCCACTATTGCTACCGTCACCCACACGCCTCTCCGTGTTTCTGGGCGGCGGCGCAACAGGGATATCCGCTCCGATGGCTTCCTTCTGGATGTCGGTCAACTTCTTGCTGATTTTGCGTATGAGCTTGTTGAACAACGCCAATGCCTGGGAGACGGGTAGCGACAACTCGTTCTGACGGCCGACGTCGGCAATCAATTTCGTCACCGCTGCGATAGCCAACAATAATTACGCTTACCTCTACTTCCTCGATCGACTTTCTCTGGAGGCCCATGCCGAGAAGTATCGATGCCTGGACAGCAGACAGGCTTACATCGTCCCCCAGCCGTTTGTCAAAGTAGAGGGACGCGACGTAGGGCAAGAGGTCGAGAATGACATGGTAGTCGACCATATTGTTAGCATATGAGTCGAGGCGTTTGAGATCAAATGGTGTCACGCGAAATGAAAGTTCGGATGACGTGACTGATGACGGAGATGAGGAAGAATGTACTGGAGGGATAGGGGATGGACCAGTGCCTACCTCGTGAATTGGGAGATTGATCACTCTCGCCACCTTTCTTCACTCCCGTATTGGCAGCCTCGAGGATGCTCAACGCCGTCACACTTCCAAACTCCCTGAACTTGAAAGAGAGTAACGATAGGAAGCGTCGTCTAAAGTCTACCATGTCACACAGTTACTTTCCTATCCTCGCTTATGGATGTCCAACTCACCCTTTGCAAACTCGGCCAACCACTCGAGATCGCTTTCAGCTGAGCTGTTCAGCCCGCGAACCATCACGCATGTATGGTCACCCGTGAGCTCAGATTGTGTTTGCCGAAGGTAGAGGGGTACGAAGCCCGCGCGCTTCCAGAACCTGTTTTTGATGGGGATCTTAGTATATTGGCTGATTGAGGGAGGACGGATGACGAGTACGCCATATATGATACATCCCCCTCCAGGACGTCAGAAAAGACAACTCACCTCAGCAGCTGGGGTGTCAACCCATATGAAACACCCAGATAATCCAAACACTCCGGTTTCCTCTCCGAGAGGCGCTGGAGCAAGGGCGGCATCTCATTCGCCGGGCGGACGGTAGGGTAATCAGTTTGAAGGTCCGCATCCTTCTCGAAGCAAAGAGGAGAAAGCGAACGTCAGGTAACACGCCAAGTCAAGTCAAATGATTAGCCAAAGTTGGATATTTCAAGGATCGGAGGAACAGACGTACAGGATCGATCAAGGTGGCATCGGGATAAGACGGCTCGGAAAGGGGGTTCTCTGAAACGTTGAAGTATTCTCCGCTATAGAACGAATTGAGAGCCTTGAGGGCTCGAGAACCATACCCCATCTGTATCGCGCACGAAAAAAGAGATCTATGGCATCAGCCAGTGCGCAAAACACGGTTCCATCGAAATCGTCATCCATTCCGTTTCTCCCCCTGGGTGATACTGCGAAGTAGAGCACCAATTGGGATGACTAGAAGGAGAGCGAGATAATAAAAGGAGTCTACCACTCACGTTTGCATAGTCTGGGTGTGTCGCGATCCTGACGATTCGTGCTCCACTCAACATCCCAAACTTGCTCTCCTGGAACTGCTGCGCGACAATCCAGGGAATCATATCACCCCCTGCTCTCAAACCCCTACTGAGGCCCTCCATGATCCCAGCTTTACTAATGTTACCTTCGAGTGCGACCTGGAGCACCACGAGCGGTTCGGGGAGATGTGATTCGTCGTCTTTGAGGGGGGGAAGGAGTACGAAGAGGTGGTGTGCGGGAGCATCCGACATGAGCTGGAGATCGTTGGGCTGGTTTTTGTAATGCGAGGCAACGTACAGCGCCATCATCCGCTGAAGGAACATCTCAGAAGCGGGATGGTAACTGAATAGAGTATCCCGTGAAACATAGTACAGCTCACACGTAGATGGATGGGGGCATCCCTGCGCCGAAGCGACAGCGGACTTGGAGGAAATGGAAGCATCCAGACACAGAAGGCTGTTCAACCATTTTTCAATTTTGTCTCCGGCACCATAACGAATGGGTGTCTCGAGTTTTATTTCGCGCAGAGTGCGCGTTTTGGGGCCATTGGAGTGGCCAGCGATCGACTTTTTGGACGTGGAGGTGGTTACAATAGACGAGTCCGGTGTGACGGCATCCTTGGTAAGGGAGGGACGAGTGCTTTCGCGCAGCTGTTGAATGAGTTTAAGAGAGAGAGAGCGACCGGTGCCTTCATATCCGTTGATGGTTGACGCCATGAACACAAGGTAGGGGCCGAGGAGACTGCGTACAAGAGGAAGGGGGATAGCTGCAGCCTCGTCGATGATGACGAGTTCGGCCTGTCCCAAGACATGGGCATCCTCAGGTTGGATGTACTGTAAAAACGTGAGCGTGAGACAACACTGATGGGCGGACGTAACCGACCTGGATAGTTTGACGATGTTGGCGGAAGACGTTGACCCGAACGATAGCCTTGTTGAAATCAGGGTTCGTGCTCTGCAATATGTCATAATCGAGATGCTCCTCATATCCTAAGGCGTCCAATCCTTTGAAGACGAACTCGAACAGTGTCTTCAAGTTCTCCGGGCTAGGACTCGTCACAAAAATGTTCGAATACCCGTGCGCCAGCGCGGCTGCAATTGCGAGACCCAACGCCGCAGACTTTCCGCGTCCACGAGCAGCTGTTAGCGTCACGGTGGAGGCGAGAGTCTTTTCGGCGATAGCTTCCACAAAAGTGAGGAGGGCTTGTGCTTGGTCGATAGTTTTTGCGAGCTTCACAAGTTCACCAACAGGCTTGGCATCGGCCAAGCTATCTTTGAGGTCCTTGAGCTCCACGTCAGCCTTTCGTCTGCCGTGATCCTCTTCGATGGGCGTTATATCCTTCCCTTTGGATATAGGAAGTACAGTTAGCTCGTCGTCCAAAGCTAAGCAGTCTGCGCAGGACCCTAAAGACAGGATGAAACGCTCGTTGAATC
>JBBPRK010000854.1:0-17155 GCA_038093075.1 Boletus patriciae
GTGGGCGGGAAAGGGAACGCAGAGAGTGTGGTGATCGAATTGATTGAACCCTGATTCTGAGTACCCGTACTGAACGGTGAACGCGGTGGATCGAGTGATGTTGCCGCGGGTGCAGAGGCCGATCCTGGGCTGTGGCTAGGGGGAACGGGAAGTAATCTACGGACTGGCGTGGAAAGACCACTGGCAGTCTGACCCCACTCCGAAACTCCAGGAGTGATAGGGGCCTGCGGAGAGAAGGGCCCAGAAGGCACTGCTGGTAGGTCATTGGGAAGAGGACCAGTCCAAGCTCCTTCGCAAAGGGAACGCCATTCTCCGAGCGATCCGATAGTGGGAGAAATGCGGCGTATGCACTCGCAAGTGCGAGTCCACTCGGCATCTGCTATGCGAGAGAGACCTGCGGCTACATTAAACGTTACCAAGGTGTTTTGTTGAGTAACATTTACAGCGTGGTTGCTGGATGAACCAAAGTGGTCACTCACGCGCACGTCGAGATCTCGGAGCACGTGGCAAAGACTTACTATTTCTCCTGAGACATCTCAGGACCAATGACGCTGAGTAGATTGATGTAACGGGCATGCTCCTCGCCCGCATCCTTGGTCCCTTTCTTGGACTTCTTCTCATATGCTTGACCTTTAGACAGAACAGTCAGGAATGGACTGCTTCTGTCCGATTGGGAACCGGTGTGATTTACCGGCTTGCTTGATACGAGCATTTGACTCGTTCATTCGCTCATCGTGCGCCTTTTCCTCTCTCTGGAAAGGACCTTAGTCGAGTTCCTGATAGCCGGAAGAGAACCGACCGCCAGTTTCTTGAGCCACTTCTTGACCTCTGAGCTGATGCTACGGGATTCCTTCTCAGCCAACTTTGCAAACTTGCTGTCGACGTCTGCCAGGACCTCAAGAATGCCGGAGCTCGCACCGAAAGCATTAGCTGATAACGACGGTTGTCGGCTGGTAAATACCTGCAGCGCTGAGAATGAACTCACCTGCAAACTGGGGGTTTGTCTTCAATGCTGCAGCATCTCTGAGGGCTTTCGACAGCTTTTTCTGTATCGCTGCAACAGCACTCGCGGCGTCGTAGTAGTCGTTCAGAACACTCAGGAGAGCCTCGATGGTGCGGCATGACTTGTGAATGTCCTGGCGCTCCACCGGTTGCACGGCTGTCGGCGCCGGGGTGGACATGTTGGCTGAATAGTCGGACAGTGTCCGCTCACGACCCGAGTGACCTCACCGTCGTCGCGTACGACGGTCAAGTGGTGAACGGACTTTGAAATCCATAGTGCAAGATAAACCGACCCTGGCCAACATTAACAAATTGACAAACTAGTACTATCGCGCTCGTCTTGGTGGCGACTGCGATCGGGAACGTCGACGTCTCTCTGACTCTTCAGCTAGTACAGGCTCAGCGTCGCTCGTTTTCCTTTCGCCTTTCTCCTTGTTGTCACGCTTGTCATGCCTTCGTTTCCACATCAACTTCCGCACACATCTCGGACATAGCACAATTTTAACAAGTGCTTCCTTGTGCTCTCCGTGCTCTTCGTAAGCAAAAGGTAATTCGAGGATCGAGAGATCGGGGGAAGAAGGAGGGCGATGATGTTCACACCGGGTATTTGCGCAAGATGTTTCTCCAGTTCCGCCGAGAACCTCCGATTCTGTGCGCCAACGAAGGGCAAACTGGGGATGTCGTGCATAAGACGAGCGGTGGTTTCGTGATTGAGAGAGGATGGCAAACCGACGGACATTACCGGACTTGTAGTGCTTGAGATCGCAGATCGCGAATTCGCGATAGAGGCTGTCGTAGTACTTTTTGGCGAGCTGATCGTTCCAGGACGTGCTGCCCTCTGCGTCGTCGCGGAGGAACCTACAGGGTGGCGACTCAGTCTGTGCCCGCTGGAATGTGTGTGTAGCGTTCACCTGTGTGATGCCTTCAAGATATCGAATTCGGTGACTGCAGGCTGTTCAGATTTTGCAGTATATGGCTTGAACAGCGACATGTCGAAGTTGATCAAAATGCACTGCAGGGTGGTAGGTATGGAAGCGGCTCCCACGTTGAATATCTGGCACAGGACGAGCAGAGCCTACTCAATCTCGACGCTTGAAAAGACAATCGTATCTACATCTATGGACTAGCTGTACTCCCTGTACTCTCCAAACCCGTACTGTTCTGAAACAGGGAGGGGACCCATTCTTGTCGATTACCTCGCAGGTGGATCTCGCACACGATTGTCACGGACACACCCCCTTGATTAACAAGAGTGGTTCTATAAAACGAGGTGCGATGGGTTGGCAACGTCCCGAGATGATGCAAGAGAGAAGGAGGGGGTGATGCGACCGTACGGGGTACGATGGAGCGGACGTGGGAATCTGGGTTCAAGTGACACATACACCTGTCAAGCCACGCTTTTAATTTGTTTTGATACGGTTGCCAGTTGCACTCTTCTATGAGAGCACTGGGAGAAAGGTCGAGCGGGTCGCCGGCGTAGAATCACTTCCGAAACGGATCAGCTGGTAGAGCGCCACGGGCGGTGTTTCAGGGGTGTATGCCCGGGGGAGAGCGTGGCGGGTGTGCTGCGCTGATGGGTCGCATGGCCATGCAGGGATGTCGAGAATGGCAATCGCCCGAATCGGGCAGTCATTGATACAATGAGATTTCATCTCCTCACCTCGAAGGCACCCCAAAGACGACGTATGCCTGCGCTGGCACACCAGCGGCGAACACGAAGAAGGGCTTGAGCTTGTTCGTTCTGGTCAGCCTCATGGGATTCGCCCGTAATAAATTACGGCCCGCATCCCTCACAACCTCGGTCTTCGCGATTGACTTTCGGTTATTCGTCGCCCTCGGCTACAGTAGCCTGCACTGGGTCACGCTACCACCCCGTGCTCTACCTTTATAACCATCTCCTTCCCAGGCTCAGTCCTACCCCGCACCCTCCCCGTATCTCTCCCTCGCATCAACCTGGCCCCATCATTCACTTGCCATGCCTCCCAATATTTCTTTCGATCCTTTCCGCCGCTTCCGCCTTCGTTCTCACCCGGCCCCGACCTTTCCCTCGTCATGTAAGGAAGACAGCGACGAGTCTTCGCCTGAGCGCGACCGACCGCACATCTTTCATGTCCCCACACCAAAGAATGGCCGCAAGTCAGGGGATCGTCTCCTCAGCATCCCAGACAACGGAAAATTTTCTCCCGAGAACATCACAGAGAGTACACATATAACCTTCACTTTGGACAAGGCACCTCACCCGAGTCATCCCGAGCTGCTATCCAGCAAACCTTCCAAGTCCGGCGTTCCGAGGTGCGTGTAATTGCCTCGTTTCCATCCTATCCTTTGGCCCCACGTTCATTTCGTCATGCACCGTTTCGAACAACTTTTTTGTCCTGACTTGAATGTATATTGTTTCGGTTCTCATCGTTTCACCCAGTGTCCCCTATCCTGGTGATTCCGTCGACGCTCTTCAGCCTTCCCCGAAATCGACGTTGATCCGCCGTGTAACGTCGAAACTCCACATTTCCATCCCCTCCAGATCTAACACCCAACTGCGATCTCGGCCGTCCACCCGGACATTGCTGGGTGACATGGGTCCTCTCCCGCAAGGACCCCGTTCTCCCAGAGCCACCACCACAGTCCCAACACTCCCGAACAGCTTCATCTCTAAAGGTCATCGAGAGGCTGCTCTCCGAGAACGCGGACTCCTCCCTCCCTGCAAAGATCTAAGCGAACAGGAACGGGAGGCAGATGAACGTATCGGCTGCGTCCCGTCACCGGTTGCCACGAGTTTCCACGGATCAACCGAAGCGGAACGGCTCAAGGCAAATTGGTTGGCTGTCAACCGAACTTCCGAGAGTAGCGATTCAGAATGTGGACCTCCAGCTCCCCCGTACTTGCAGGAGACGGCCTCGCCTTCGTCTTCCGTCCCTCCTCCCGATGCCAATGTTCCGCGTCGATCGAGCGAGGGCAAGACGGATATCCCTCCTGCGGGCAGGCCTTCATTCTGTAGTTCTGTTCCTCCATTATCAACCTCTTCTTACCTCGAGGTCTTGCATGAGGAACCCTCGGAGCAAGCACCAATCACACCACCTCCCCTGTTGTCGCTGCCCCATCTTCCAGTCATCGTATCTAGTCCGCTCGAGCTACCGCCTTCCCCCATACTCGTGGAGAGTCCTATTTCGTTTACGTTTTCGTCGCGTTGTCCAGGATCAACACTAGAGTCGCAGTCGCGATCAAGCCACTCTTCTGTGAGGCCCGAAAAAGAAAATATCCGCTCGCCTGCGTCTCGTAGCCGTACGAGTGATTCAAGCGATCGACCACGCAAGGCTGCCCGATCCACATTATCTAAGTTGGGGACTCGTTCCCTTTCCAATCTGCGTCGTTCCGTAGCGGGAAGCCTCAAGGTGCCAAGCTCAACTACGCTTTCCACCGCAGATCTCCCACCTTCGCCAACTGCTCCGGTACCGAGGACGGCGATTGACCCGACCATACACAGCATAGGAAGCATTATCAGGGAGACAAGGGACATTCGAGATGCCGAGAGTCGCAGATTGAGTGAACTCGCCTTTTTGGATTGATCGCGTATCAGTCTATTTTGTTCATCCTTTGCTTCCTTCTTTATTTATTTCTCTCACGTGCGTTTTGCGCCAGTACATGACCACGACTTTTCTCCTGCTCCACTTTTACTCCCTTGGGATATCTTTATTTTCCGAATTTTCGATGCGGAATACCCAGGCACGTACTATCCGAATCTCACGCTCATTCCTACATTCATTTCCGTAGTGCCATCTCTGGCTCACCTTTAATGGTGTACTCTTAGTGCTAGTCTATTATCTCGAGGCTTATCTCTAATGCGGTGTACTGCATATCCGCCTTACTACATCATCACTACGGCCATCATGAGCAAACATGTTCGAATTACCGTCGTCACAGCTTGTGGGCAGCGGGTTATCTCCACTGCCAGTGGAGCTGCGCCCGCGAGTATTCACCAAATCAGTCAGGAATCACCCCAAGCTTGGAGTAGCGACGATAAGAGGCTGTGAGTTTGTCGTGAGGTGAGCGTTGCGGCGATCGGTTGTCTCTTCCATTCCGCACTGCTAGTAGTCCCATTGACACCTCCCAGAAAAACGAGGATGGCGTCATCACCTCGGAGCTCAGAGAAGCGGGCGGTGCTTTCTTTGTCAAAAATGACATTGTATGGATGCCCACGAGGCGATCGCGAGTAGCGACGATAAGAGGCTGTGAGGTGAGCGTTGCGGCGATCGGTTTCCTCTTCCATTCCGCACTAGCAGCCCCATTGACACCTCCCAGAAAAAACAAGGACGGGGCAATCACCTCGGTGGAGCTCAAAGAAGAGGGAAATGCGTTCTTTGTGAAGAAAGACTTTGTGTGCTCGCCCACGAAAAAGCACACCACTGGCAGGCGATCGCGATAGCGCTGTCCTGTACGAATCTATCTCTGCGTTGCGGATGCACGCCAGGTAATATTTTTGAACGAACGCATCGTCGTGTCGTTGTTCCGAGCTGAGCTGAGCGGTATATGGTCGACTTTTTTTTGTCAAGCTGACCCGGCGTATGAAAAGGATGGTACTGCCGCCTGCGTCCCCCGCGTCGACATACATTCTGCTCACGCCAAGGCAGAGGCAGATCTCAGTTTGGCGGCGTTACGGAGCCCACCTGCATCACAAATGGACTTGTGCGGCGTGACATGCGCGCATCGGATGTCACTGAGGATTGGATCGGGACGTATAAGGATCAAGGTGGGCGGGTTCTTTTTGCTGTTCTACGTACGTTCAATGTGACCTTGCAGTACGTTTGGAGGCTGAGAAACGCGACGCGTTGACCTCGAAACGTGTGCATGTCGCCCAGCAGTCGGCTTTGGGACGTCTAAAGAAACAAGGGTGGAACGACGTTCGTCCGGCCGCTGTCGTGGTTTGATTCGTTCACCCGTCACATGTCGAAGCGTCCTGCTAAATTCCTACTGTCAGTGGATGGATCATACGTGCCATCTCGATCACGGACTCGGATAAGCATGGCATGTCGCCCTTCGAGAGGTGGAAGCAGAGCAAACTGCTTCGCTTGGATCCTCCAGTCTGACACTCGTCAGACTTGGTGATCCCAGTGACACCGTGAGAGATGTGTCCAAGGACGACAGCGGTAGAATTTTCCAGGATACATTCGTCAGAGGAGTAAAGGTAATATGGATCTTTGATGGAGGTAGGTCACCGCGTGATATCATGCCCTTTCTGGCGAACACGTGGGTCCGGTAACCCTCCTCTAGCAAGTGAACTCCTCGAAGTGTCAGGCACCACCCGCCGAGACAATCACCGCCGCTGCGTAGATGAAAGATATCAAGCAGTGCCCTATTTCCTGTGTCATTCGTTGCTGCACTCAAGTGGTCCGTTGCATATTTCCTGGAACAATACTCGCCTCCTGACCCGAGCCGTCGGATGTACAAAAGGAAGTCGATCAGCGCCCTTCTACTGAACCCGCCGATTTCGTTTCGTCCTTCCATATTTATCCGACTGCACAAACGCATACGTACCTTCCTCTTCCTTGTGATACAAACGCGCATCTTGATGTTTCATCCTAGAATACGAATACACGTGAGTATGGATTTCTATTTGCTAGACCAGATGGTACGATTTTCAGGAACACTTGACTCGGAAGGCCGCATGGGAAATCTCGTAGCAAGATCTGGTTGCGGACCCCTTGCGGACCCAGTTGCAAACGTAGGTGATGGTACGCATGAACACGTGCCAGGTGTCCTCTCGACCAGATTTGCCAAGTGAAAGTCTGAGACGTTGTGGAGCAGGGGAACAGCTCACACCGTGGGACCAGTTCTTTTTGAACGCCTTGGAAATAGCACCGTGACGTGCGGACGGATCCAATTTTATAACAGAGGTGGGACTTGGAATTTTCTTCTTGATTCGATGAATTCTCGTGTTGCGCCCAGATGCACCCCAAAGCTGGAGAGTGAACAGTAGCTTCAGTCGAGCCAACTGACAGGCACTCGTTGCACTCGCTAGTAACAAGGCCGATCGATATTGGGTCTTGGAGAAGGGAGGTTGTAGGAGGTTGGCCGCAAGTGTTGGTAACAAACGCTTGGGATCGATTGGCGTTCAACGTTCAGCTAGGCATGCTGATACCATCGTGTGCTGATACGGTGATGACGGAGCCAATTTCATCAGGATCCAAAACATGTCGACGACGACGACGATCATGCGAGCAGTGGCAGATGGGGTGGCGGCGGCGGCTGAGCACTGCCAAGAGCGATGCAACACCCGTCTTGTCCCGTCCTTAAGTGCCGCCGCCCATCACAACTCTGACTCGTCCCCCCATAAGCGTCGCTGGCCGGGTCGAAGTTCAACTTGATCCTCGGATACGGTTCGATGCCCAGAGAACGACGATGATGCCGAGTGCGAACGCGCGGAGTTAATTTGCAATGGGAAACAGAGGAGGGTATCGTGAAGGGAGATAACTTGGAGGACCAGGCACCTCTGACCGTTGGAAAATATAGCGAGGAGTCGGCGAATTCATTTGAAACAGGTCCCGTGAAATAAACAAAAACCTGAGGGTCTCTGAGGGGTATTGACAGCGAGGTGTTGTTCTGTACTCCTAAGAGAGGTCATGATCACGATCACAGTCGAGCAATTTGAATTTTTAACCGCGGCTGCGAGCGGGGGTTTACATATGGTAATCAGTCTACGCCAGCTCACTGGGTCACACGACCGTGTGGAGTGCAGCACCACCAATTTCAGTGTGGCCCCATGGAGGGATAGCGGGCGTATCATGACGAGTCGATAAGGGGTGAAACGATACACGTATCAGGCCACACGCCGACCTTGAGAAATCTACCATGTAGTCCAGAAGGTTCTGGAATTCTGATTGACAAAGCCCTGATTATTGGATGAGTCTACATGAGAATAGCAAAAACCACCGAACCGTGCCGTATTTTTCACATCGCGGGGTTTCCATATGGGTCGCGGATCTGGGAATATTCAGATAACCTTTCCCGAACCAATGGACTATCTGATGGGAAACCCTATTACAGGCAGTGTCTCTACGCCCAGCTATTTCTGGAGGTGGTACGGTCCGCAGCGGGCTGCATTTTTGCGCGATATCCAGCCAAATGGAAGCGTTGAAAATGGTCGGAGTCTTGTTCCTGACATCATTGGGGCCAAATGACACACGGCAATCCGGGGCATGGCGCGTGCCAGGTTTTTAAGCGGCGCCGCGGGGTGATGATGAAATTCCATGAGGGCACGTGCAGGAGTGACTGACTAAACCGGGAACTGCCATGTCGGGCTTTTATAAAGGAATGAGGCATAACCGGTCCTTATCTTCTCTTTTCTCTCCTGAACGCGCCCGCGATGAACCCGAACATGACCTCCAAGCAGACCGTCCACGACGGCGTCCAGCACTCCAAGCCCATCCCAATCTCTACCCAGCATCTCCGTGATCGTTCCATGTCATTCTCTTCCGACTCGTCCAACTCACCCACCTCGTCTCCTCCCCTCCTTACCCCAAACAATCTCCCCAACACACGCATTGCCGCCTCGTCCAGCTCCCCCATCCTGTACTATTTGTCCCAGTCCTCCCCCACAAAAGCTCCCGCAACCTTCCCCTTCCGTGGGTTTGTCCCTCCCCCCGTTGCCGAAGGTGTGTCGCGCGAGTCGTCGAGTCGTTCCATTTCCCTGACACTCTTGCAGACGAACCGGCTGAGGCTGAAGAACGTCCTCCGCCCGCTCACCACGGTCGTCGTGCCAGCACCGCCGGGCAATTCCATCGCCAAGTCCCCGTGCCGGAGCTTCATCACGAAAGGGGTGTCAATGTCCTCAGGCGCCTCTCCCTAGGAAGCCATCTTGGCAAGGTGTGTTTTCTCATTGTATTCGCACCCTTCAAACTCAACTAATGTCTCGTAGCCTCCTGGCTATGATATACCCCAGCCCGGCATCCCTCGGTCCCCTCCGTCGAGCCCACCCATCACGAACACTATGCAACCTACCCGCAAAGCCAGACGCTCGGCAACCGTCACCGAGCCCCCTCGTCGTCGTCGTGCGCCTTCTCCTATGGGAGAGAGAATTCTCAAGGGCCACTTCGACGGGTTCAACTAACTTATCACATTGTCCCTGTTTCGGTTCAGCATCATCCCTTTGCAGCACCCATACGGTTCTGGCATCTTCGCACCCTCAAAGCTCCGTGAACGTTGTTCGTTCCTTGTTGTTCGTCCTGCTCTGCGTCAGACACGATGGCACTGCAGTGGCGTCGATATCAGCTGCATGCCGCAGAGTAACCTTATTTGACTTGGCCACACCCATCCTTATCCCCATGCCGAGATATCCTAGTGCGCAACTTATTCATTTGACTTATCAATGGGTTCGCCTCGTGTTTCACATTGCCTTTCCAAGCTTCTTCCTTTTGCATCGTGTGAAAGATGTAATTTCCAGCGCGATTGAATGCGTGCTCGCACTCTGTACGTTCATAATGTACTATGTATGTATTAGTTCCACGTGTAAGAGTATGCATCGTTACATTCTCAAAAGATATTCCGGCCAAAAGATCAGTGACTGCTCACTGGGCCAGCCAGCGAACCTCTGCAAGTCTACGAGACGCGCTTGTACTTGTTGTACGTAGCGGAAGACACCCCCACGTCGACTTCTTCCGCGCACAGTCCCGAGAGGCGTCTCTCCAGCTCAGGAAGGGGATGTGCCTGAACTGGAGGCTGGTATCTACACCAATCCCACCAAATCGTCCAGTGAATCCACTTCAGTTTGAGGACCTTGCTGCTTAATTCCCGTCCCGTCGTCCGAGACGTCACGAGACGTGCAAACGCCTGCTCAAACGTGAGCCCGGTATCATCTATCCGGTGATCCAGCGCGTCCATCGACTCGCAGCTGAGGGAAATGGCTTTCAGCCAAGGTGCAAGGGGTAGATTCCGATCCTGCTCCGACGCATTGATCATGTCATTGAGCAGTGGCGCGATCAGGGACGGCACGTCCAACCCGTTGAGTTTCAACAAGACCAACGACGGACAGCGCTCCATCACCTGACGCAGCTCCACGCTCGAAATGTCGACGGCGGTGAGCGTAAAGTGGTTGAGGGAACACTTGGAGCGCGCGAGGAGCGCCAAAAAGCTGTCGTGGCACCAGCTGGTGGTCATGGTGCTCGTGTCCCAGACGCGCGTGAGCAGCTGAAAGTCGCGGAGCGCCGGGGCCGTGACGGCGTCCATGAAGTGGGTGATGCAGTCCTCGTGGTTGCTGATCGTGACGAGGACGAGGGTGGCGAGACACGGCATCGAGATGCGTTCCCGCGCGCCGTCCCACTTTGTCTCGCACTTGTATTGCGTGATTTCGATGTGGAGGTGGGCGAGGAGCGGGGCGCAGGTGAGGATGCCGAGGAGTTCTTCGATGTCGGTCGGTCGGTATCCGCCGCGGAGGGTCAGCTGGGTCAGCTGTGTCCACGGCAGCGTCCTGTGGCTATCCGGCATCGCCCCGGCGGGTATCTGCAACTCTTTCAAACGGGGCAAAAACTCGGGCCGGAACGGAGCCCAGGGCGCACACTGGGGCGAGATCTCGAGCTCTTCCAGTGCGGGCATCTGACAGCGCACGAGGGCGCTGAAATGATCCCAGTCCCGTGTGGCTGCGGGGAAATGGACAAAGATGGCACGCCAGCGATCTGCATTGTCCGCGATGATGCAGCTGAGTCGGCGGAGAAATGGGGCGGGGACGTCGTCCGTCAGAAAGTCGTTCCATAGCCATAACGAGATGGGGAACGGGAGTGAGCGGTGGATCCAGGCGTGGAGGATCTCTTCTTGTTGGTCGAACGTGCCGGAGGTGGGGAGGTCGAGGTAGAGCGCTGTCCATAGCCTGGGCAGGGCGAGGGACAGCGCACGCCAGTTGCGACACACGCTTCCGAGGAGGAGCGGTGCACGCCGACTGGGCTCGCAGTGGGGTCCGCGAACGTGTACGTCACCGCAAAAGTCAAACACGCGTGCCATGATCTCTGGGGGCATCCGTTTGATCGGGGAAAGGAGCGCACCGAGGTCCTCGACGTACGAGGTCAGCTCGCATTTCCGACGCTGGATGTCGGCGAGACGGGCCTGTAGGCGGGTGATGTCCTCCTCTACCGCCTCTAGCTCGGCCTTGGGCTCGGCGAGCAGCGTGCGGACGTGCTCCCGTTGGTCATCCGGAGGCGCACTGTTGGTGCCCAAAAGACGGATGATCGATGACTAGGACACATGAGTCGACGAGGGAGAGATGATCGGCGATGTGTGGCTTACTGGGGGTATGTCCTTGACGTCGCCATACTGATCCAGCTTGGCTGCGTAGAGCGGTGCGCTCGTCTCTCTGACGGCTTGAAACATCGTGATAAGGGAGGCACGGGAGGACTTGGGGGACCTTGATCAGCACACGGATGCGGGTTATAACCAGCTATTTTAACGCCTGTGGCAGCTGCCCTACGGCATGGCGGAAGAAGGAGAAAAAAGGATCACGCCAGGATTGCAACGTTGAGAAAACGTTGCGCTTGACATGAGCTGCCCTCGACTTGTCAACGCGCGGACATGTAAATTACGACAGTAGTTGGAGACCGTAACGCATAGCATCTCCAACGGCCCTTGCCATAGTCAAGCCACGTCTTCCCATGTCTGCGGCGTAGAGGTACTCGGATGGATTGTGGAGAACAGGAATAGAGGTAAATGCACTGGGTCAAGGGGTGGGTAGAGAGTACAGCCGCGAGCCGGCCTGCAGCGTGTTCCCAACGCTGCCCCACGCATTCTATTACCCACACATCTCATGTCCTACGAGAAGCCGTGCTGGCTGGTTTGGCGACGGGCATGGGCCGCTTCGAAAACACCATCTTTTTCCTCACCACGGCCGTGACATCCCACCGGACCTGCTTGTCCTCCCCTTCCGAATCATGTGGGGCCTCGGATGATGAACCGGGGTTCCGAACGTGCTTGTGCAGCACCCCGAGGGGCTTTGGGAGATTAACCACCTTGCCTTCGAGCAGATGATGTCCGATCACGAGCGTAGGCTTATTCTTGAAACAGAAAAGTGAGGACGTGGCCTTGTACGTGTGTGACCGAGTACGGACCATGTCGGCCGTGTTCAACGTCCCAATCAGCTGACCATCCTTGGCTGTGTATTCGGGACACTGGACGTCGAGCGTGCCTTGCAATTCAATCAAAAAGAGCTCGTCGTGCCCCAGCGTGACGACGCACGGGGGAAGCTTTGGCGAAAACGCGTTCGGCGGTGTGACAGCGATGGGCACGATCATCGTCTCTAAAGAAGAGTTGGCAGGCCTCTATTCTACGTACAAACGTCAACTCTCTATCAACTCTGGCGGAAAGTCTCCAAATTCCCAGCTATAGCACTCCTACACCACATTCAACAACGTGACCTCAAAAAGTGGTAGAAACGCACCACACAATCCACGTCCGGCTCCGCCAATGGCACCTCTCGCCCAATTTCCATGCTCGCCGGCCACGGGTCGCTCAGGATGTTGTCAATCACGCTCACGATGCCGTGTGTACGAACGTCGACCGCCCAAGAGAGATTGGACACAGTGTCATACACAATCGATTTGCCAAGACGACACCTACACACCGAGCGGTCAGTGGTCGTGTGACACGAACGATGGACACCTACTTGGTCTCCAAGGCGTACCCTTTCAGCGCACAAGAGGAAAGGATGCCATTACATACCCCCATCGCAATCGGGTCGGCCGTATGATACACATGCGTGACGTGATGTGTCGACGGCTGAGAAACACGCGGGTTAGGAGCGTCCGAATGACCAACGGGTCCCTTACAGGCGACGGCAAATGTAACCTCTGAGCTGCAAGCCTCTCCCCAGGCGACCCAAACGCCACCACCGGGACTCCAAACGTCACGCCCAGCAACGACGCGAGCCCACCACCTACACGTCCGCGTCAGTAATGCACACGACCACCCACGACGACCTCACCAACCTAGCGAGTGTCCAGTGATCCATATGTTGGCCGTAGGGTACATGAACGTTAAATTATTGTATAAATTCTATGCAAAAAACATCGCTGAATCGTGCAAACGTGGCCTACCAAAGGAAACGCACTCACTGTACCGATAGGATAAAACAAACTCTCCTCCGTCATCGCCTCCGCAACGCAGTCGTGGTCACATTTCCATCCTCCCCGATAACACCCACACACCGTCGTCCACGTCCAGTCGATCCGGGCACAGCAACAGCTAAACAGCATGTTATCGTTCACCTTGTCCTTTTTTCCCGTCGGACCGCCAGTCCCGAATAACGCCGTCGAGCTACCCTTGATGGAGAGCACGACCGTCGCATTGTCGGGCGTCGCAAAGACATAGCCGCGAATCCCGTCCGCGTCGGGTTCCCAACCAAACGGATAGCGCTGAGCAACCGCACGTAACACGGGCGTCAGTCGGTCGTCACACCAACACACACGCAGCGACGCACATTGTCATTGTTCCATTCGTCCTTCAACTTGTACCACGCAGTGTCGTCCTCACTGACGTAGGCATTGTTGGTCATCTTGGCGAGCTCGAGGAGCGTTTCGCGGTGCTCGACGTCGGGTCCGACGATCTCGTCTTCATGCCAGGCAAGATCGGTACTTTGGGCGTGTCGGATCGAACGTATGCGGGCAGCCTCGTGCGCGTGAAAGGATGGCGGCCGGAAGGAGGAGAGTCGTCTCGTTGTTATCGTATGCGTCGTTTTGTTCCCTTCTGTGAGCGCACTCGTCGGTGGAACGTCGGCGAACACGATGTGAGCGTCGGGCGACACAGCATGCTGGTGTCTCAGCTCAAATTGCAAACGGGTCGGTTCAGACTTGAGAGAGTGTGGTTGTTCCCAGAGGTATAGTTTGGTGAGGAAACCAAAAAGAGGGAAGAGAGCCGTCAGCGTAGACCGGAACATCGACGATGGCCGCGAGCCAATCAATGGCAAAAGGAACCCGCAAGCTGACTCATCGAACCCGCCAGTGCATTAACCAATCCGAACCATGTGAATAAAGATGGATGCAAATCAAAAGGCAATGTAGGAGAGAGATAAAATCCAAATGTACAACCAGGATTAGCAGCCCAACCCCACTATCGTAATCGGGTATCAAGGCATTCTATATGTAGCACTGTAGCAGTGCAAGTCTATGCGCCAAGGTTGAGACTTTCCATGGCAAGGTCGAGAGGGTCAGCTACGGCAGCGGTGGCCTGGATAGCCGCAACGTCGGCACTCGCGGCTCTGCCGAAGAATACCTCGGGACTTGTGCAGGCCGCGACAGCCCGCCGCATGTGTGTCGAGAGGAAGGACAACCCGACTTGGTAGGCAGCTATATACATACTGTTAGCGTGTCGAGTTCAGTTTGGAGTGGTTGTACTCACAATTCATCCACCCGAAGCCCTCACGGGGAACCAGCTTGAAGTCTATTCCCTGGTTCCCGTACTCGGCATCAACGAGATGGGACAGCCTGACAGCGTCAAACTAGGTAGGAAGTGGAAATTAAAATCTCTGCCTAGGTACCGAAATCGAGGCAACGCACCTTCTCCGGCACGACGCCATTGAAGTCGACGAAAGCCGTGGTCATCCTTATCGAGAAAGAGTCATTTCATCTGCCGAAACGGGTATGATGACGAGGGACGTACATGTAGAGGAATCGATACGCAAGGCGCTGTGCTTCCTCTAAATAACCATAACGCTCAAGACCAACCCAGGTCATGATCTGGTGAGGTGGCCTGAAATCAATTACATCAGCACCCAACGGCAAGCACGTCGTCCAAGATGACCGACCAAGCATATCTGAGGAACTGATGGTGAGCGTGGTGCAGTTCAAGATAAATTCGTCTACATACGGATAATCCCACTGCCGATTTGGCCTGTCAAGGGAAATCTGGCCACGAGATTCCTCCGTACCAGACACGACCCCACCAAGGGCTTCAAACTTCTTCAGCGATTGCGATCTAGGTCAAGTTCAGCACGAAAAAAGAACATCGAGTGACCCCTGAAAACGCACACCAGCTTCCAGCACTGTTCTTCGCTTGCGCAACCTGCCCAAAGCGCCCAAAAGCTTGTGACACTTTCGTACAAGCTCTGTTTCTCCTGAACAGTATCATAGTCAAAGTAGAGGTTCTTGCTCTCGTTCCAAAGATATTTGTCGATCATGTCTCTCCTGAAGTCGGCTCTCTCGAACCACTCTTCGCTATTCTGAGGTCTCGACATCGAGCGTTCGCGATAAGGGTTGGCGTACGCCTCAACCGATGGAGGGAACGGTGCCAGGGGAAAGTCCTCCTCGAGTTCAAACTCATCATCGAATACCTCCCGAATCGCAGTCCCGATGTCGACTTCGTACTTGTACAGGAGTGCTTGAAGATCGATAGTCCCAAGGTTGGCGCAACGTTTCTCGAACCGATAAGTCGTGTCATGTCCAGACTCCCGAACCGAGCGATCGTGCAGGAAGTATTCGTCGAGCGTAGGTTCCTTGAGGATGCCATCGTTGTACTTTTCACTGAACTCCAAGACCGAAATGCCGTGCTTCGCAGCGTAGGGCTCTAGGATGTGGGTAAAATGGGTGGCTTCGGTTTCGGGTGGAATCCCAAGGCCGTCTGGGCGGTAACGGGAGAGACCCGTCTTGGGGTCTATCCGGGGTTCAGCGACCCAGATAGTGTGATATTCTTTGATCGCTGCTTGTATGGCGCGTTTGAGCCACTGACGGTTGGCCTTCATATCAGAACGGTCCAACTGGTTATAGATTTGCAACGCCATATCGGTCAGGAAGGGAGGCTGTGTCCGGCACAGGTAGTAGCTCCGAGATCCGTTCAAAATCTTGCCGTAATGCTTGATCTCGAAGATGAAGTGGTCTACCATGCCCTTTGCCATTGTGACCTGGCCATCGACAAGGAGTCCGAGCGTAATGAAGTAGGAATCCCAGTTGTAGAGCTGATATATCAAAGGGAATCAGAAAAGAATAAAATGTGACAAGACAAGGCGAACCTCGTTGAAGCGAGCACCAGGCACGATGAATGGAATCCCCTTTAGTGTACGGCCACCCTTGCCGTCATCGACTTCATTCATAGCTAAAGCGAGTAAGCCGGGTTTGGAGTTGAGACTCTTCACGAAGTAGGGGTCATCAGGTTTTGGTGGAAGAACCACGACATCGAGGTTCATGTGAGGCTTCTCGCGTGCCACCTTTCGGTAATACTCTGCCATGGCCGGTTCCCCATGCGGGACATATATCCGCGGTTGTACGCGACCAGTACGGTTCTTTGGATCCGCGGTGATGATCTCGAGACCCTCCCCGTCGATGCGACGAGTGAGCGAATGCCAGAACGAGTTCTTGATCATACGCGACAGACGATCGACTGGGTTTTCCGTCAAGCGCGCTTCGTCAAGGACGATACGCTTCCGATTATGGTCGCGTGCCAGCGCAAGTTCTTGAAGCAAGTTGGACAACATGTAGGTTCCCTGAGGTATACACATCAATACATCAACACGTCGTGATTACAACAGCAAAGCATACTCGGATGTCGAACGTCTTGAAGCCATTGCTGGTGGCGGTTCCGAGGGCCATCATCTTGGGCCCGGCATCTGTGACGCTGATCTGGAAATCACCGTCGGTGTCTTCCTGCTCGAGGACGACGCGGATGGTCTCTTCGACGTCGATGAGGAAACGGCGAGGGCCAGTGACGCTTTTCTCGTCGTGCGACATTCTGCGGGCGCGCTTGTGCGTGTCCTCTTCAAAGGTGGGCACCCGCTTTGGGTTGTAACCGTGGATTTGGGACTGCCAAGATGGGGATAACACGTCAGATGAGCAGGGAGAGGTCAAACAAAGGCGTACATGACTATAGGTTCGTGAGCGGGAGAAAGACTCTGTGCCACCATAGTACTGGGCAGCCTCGACATGCACTGCACGATGTTCCGCGTCCTCGATGAAGTTGACGCCGGGCGGGTGGTTGAGAGTTGGAGCCATGGTAGAAGCGAAGAGGTGGAAGCGAACGTTGTTGGGGGCGGGTACTGATGTTTGGGGCCAGCCGCGGAGGTATTGAAATGGAGCAGGACCAAGGGGTAACGGAATTATGTTAGCCTTTTATTTCCGGCCGAATTGTGTCAAAAATGATCGTGGAAATTGGAGTCGCCGCCGGGGAGATGGCTCACTGCGACGAGTACGATGAGCAG
>JBBPRK010000855.1:0-17149 GCA_038093075.1 Boletus patriciae
GACTGTCGTCCATTGTCTTTCGGAGGCGGTTCTCCCTTACCTCCCGGCGGTAATCCCGCCGTCGCTTGCATTTGGCTACGCGTTACTATGCGGCTCATTGTCGTGAATCAAAGTTTTACTCACTTCAAAAAATTGTAAAGGGTTGTTTTACCCGGTCGAGTACTTAAGATCACTCAGGCGAAGTGAACCGTTATCGGATTTGCCAATGATACGTAAAGTACAGGATAGAGTAAGATGAGGGCGGTCGTTAGGACCACCCTCCTTTTGTACTATGTTATGGGCGCATGTGATATAGTTTTCACATGCGCTGATACACGCTTATTCTACTTTGGGGCATTAGGCCCCTAACAGCTTTTTTGCAGCAAAAGATGTCTATGCGAGTTGGGATTGACTCGGTGACATCTCTGCAACACTCGACCTTATTCAACATGTTCGCAAGCAAGTTGGATGTTCTCTTGGAATTGTGTATCATGGCATCACTCATATCACTCCTGACACATCTACTTCTGTTCACAAGATCTCACAGAAGGTTGACAAACTCTCACTACATGTTAACACACCCACACGACAAAACATCACTATGATAACACATGTTGTGGATTCCCTAACATTGGGTGAACAAATACTCAAGTCGTCTACACTAGCAATGTTCAACAAGAAGATACGAAGCATGTTTGCAGGTGAAGGGTTTGAAACAGAAGTAGATGAACTTCCGAGAGCTACATTCGACCTTTCCCTCAAGCCAGAGTAAACAAACGAGGGGGGTGGGACTATAGTTCATGTAGAGTTGTAGTTGGATGTTCTCGCACCTGTTTTGCAAGACAAGCAGTGTGAATCGCATTCTTAACTCAGGCCCAATCGAACTGTTTGTGTTACGCTTGGACCGGGTAGGTACAGGCGTAGACTCGATTGATCGTGAGATCGCCCTAAGGGTCGTCCTTTAGGGGTTCAAGCGTCGAGACGGACACCGGGGTTTCGAGCGTCAAGACGGATGCCGGAGGTTTGAAGGGTTCTGGGGAGCATCAACTCAATAGTACGACGAGGACTAAGAGAAATCTGAGGTAAGGAGTAATGACCTTGGTATATTCGAGGGAGTATCGAGTAGGTCAAAGTTAGAGATATGATACAGGAAGTACAACGGTTTATATAGAAAAGGAAAAGCGCGCACAGACCAAGTAACACCTGCCCTAATCAGAGGGATGCGTCATCATAGAATGGGAAAGAAGGCGATGGAAACGATGAGTAAGAGGAACTACGTAATCGGTGCGAGAGAACCGATTGGAGGAGATAGGAGTCCGAGATAATACGAGAACAGAAGCGATGAGTGTCCCCTTCCGGTAGTAGGGAAGAACGGTGTGGGGGGAGTCAAGGAAAAGGGAAAGAAGCGTAAAGAGGAAAAGAAGCAATCGTAACATTACCCCCCTTTTACATCCGAAACTCCGGAGAAGGATAACGTATGAACGGTGCGAGTCAGAAGTCAATGTACGAAGAGACGGGGGAGCCAGTCATGGCGACGACGTCGTAATCAAAGTCTTCGAGAGGGGAACGAGAACGAGGAGGGGAACGGGAGTGCGGGTTGTGACGATGGACGCGAGAGTTCTCGGGGACCATTCGTCGGGAACGAGGAGGAGGAATGGGACGCGGTTGGGAAGAGGATGAGGACGAGGACGATGAGGGGCGAGAACGAGGACGACCCAGAGGGCAACGGCATTGGGGGTGGCCAGGGCGGTTGACTTTACAAATCGGGCAGACGTACCACGGGCAGTGGATGCGAATATGGCCAAGGTGATGGCATTCGAAGCACGATTCATGGTAGCGAGGGTGGTTACTGGAGAGTGGGGCATCGACAGGTACGCCATGGATAGTCCCTGTGGTATCGACTTCATGACGAAGTTCAGCACGTTGGAGAGTCAGCTCGATCTCAGGGGGGATTGGAGACGAAGAAGCGGATGGGAGCGGTTGGGGGTTGGTAGATGTAGTTAGTTCTTGGACATATCGTTCTAGATCATCGGTGAACTCGGGCATCTGCATCTGGTAAAAGGTGGAGAATAAGTCCTCCTCAACCTCGCATTGAATGGTACGAAGGGTGTTGCATCTGCGGCCAATACTGGACGGGGAAGAGGCGAGATCCAAGATGGCTTTCAGGCGTTGGTTTTGGAGGTACATGCGGGTTATGCTCCAGAGGGGAGAGTTCGGTTCGAGATGAAATTCGAAAGCACGGTGAAGATGGGGAGCATAGAGATGGGAATGGAGGATATCACAAGCGTGACCGTCTAGGGTTCCTTTGTGAAGACGGTGAGCAGCGAGAGGGACGTCGACAGAGAGGATGGGAGTAGGGTTTATCGAGGAATGAGATGTAGGTTCCAGTGGAGCAGGAGGAGGAGTAGGCACGTTATTGACATCTGGAGATCCCCCACCATCTCTTCGAGGTAGTCTCCAACCCACGTCGGACCTGGTAGAGGCAGGAGAAGAACTGCGAGAAGAAAGAAGTGAAATCGTAGGGAGAGAGGACACAGTAGAAATCAAGGAAGCATTGGTGGACATGATAGTGAAGGGATGATGGTGGAGCGAGGTTAAGAGGAGAAGACGGCAGGGTGGAGTTTTTTGTAGGCAGCGAGAGCGGACTTTGCATGTTTCAAGTTCCGTTCAGGGATCCAAGAGTCTTCTTCGGCCGAATATCCTTTCCATCGGATTAGGAACGATCATTTGGTCGGAGTTCCGCAGTGGCGTAGAATCTTCTCGATTTCGTATTCTTCCTCGCCGTTGATAAGGTCAGGGGGTGGCGATGGGAAATTAGGACCGTGGACGGCGTTTTCACGATAGGGAGATAAGAGGGAAGCATGGAAGACTGGGTGGATCTTCCAGGTTTTCAGCAAGCGGAGTTGGTAAACGATTGGGGATAGTACTTTCGTGATGGTGAAGGGTCCTTCTCGTTTAGGAGCGAACTTTGGGTTGATTACAGATCATTTAAGGTTTCTTGCTTCGAGCCAAACTTTGTCTCCAAGTTTGAATGGGGAGAAGGATCGTCGAGTCCTAGCCGCCATGACTTGACGGGCTAGTTCGTGTGCAGCTAGAGCTTCGTCACGAGCGGCGGAGAGGGTCTTTAGGCGGGATTCGACTGCGGGGATAGTGGTGTCGGAGATTACCGAGGGAAGGGCACGAGGTTCATAGCCCATCATGAGGTAAAACGGAGATTGGTTGGTGACGGAATGAGGGCGGTGATTGTGAGCGAATTCGGCGTGGGAGATGTTATGTATCAGCCCAGGATCCGGGGTTGTTTCCACAAAAGATCCTAAGGTATGTTTCGACTTCTTGGTTTACTCGTTCGGTTTCTCCGTCAGACTGGGGGTGGTAGGCGGTAGAGAGGGATAAATCGTATTTCAGGAGTTTTCCTAGTTCGCGAGCAAAGGAGGAGGCGAATCGTGGTCCACGATCGGAGATGATTTTGTCGTAGAGGCCGAAGCGAAGGTATACTTTGTGGAAGAAAAGTGCGGCGATGCCTTCGGTGGTGACGTTTTTCTTTGTGGGGCAGAGAATCACCCCCTTAGTAAGCCCATGGTCGACCACGACCAAAAGGGAATCGAAGCCGGAGGAAGAGGGGAGGTCAGTGATAAGGTCACAGGAGACCTGTTGGAAGGGGCGGGACGTGGAGGAGCGAATGGGGTAAGCGGTGGGACGGTCGGGTGAGTATTCGTCTTGTTTTGCTGGCAAGTTGAGCAGCCTTCAACATATTTGCGGACGTAGGAGGCGAGGCCGGGCCACCAGAATTCCGCCGCGATGAGTTGGCGAGTTTTGAGGTAGCCGGGGTGACCGGCACTTTCGTGGTTGTGACAACATTGGAGAATAGCATGACAGAGGGAATCATCGTTGGGAACATAGACACGGCCCTGATAGGTCAGGATGCCTGCTTCGACCTGCCAGTCGGAAAGGCAGGAATGGAAGGGGAGAGGGATATCATCGTTCATGGATTGGAGGGCCTGGAGAACGAGGGGATCACCCACCGAAGCGGATTGGACATGATGAGAGAGGGCGACGTCGATAACGTTGACGAAAAGAGACGGGGGAAGGAGAGTAACTCCATCGTTGTCATCATCGGATTGGGGAAGGAGATCAGGGCGGCGCGAGAGTGCATCAGGGCCGGCAAGGAGTTTTCCTGGGACGTGGACCATTTTCAGGTCAAAGTCCGCGAGGTCGATGAGCCAATAAGCTTGTCGTCGGTTGAGGTTCTGGGGGGAACGGAAGTAGGTGAGGTTTTTATGGTCGGTGAAGACCTGGACTGGGAAGGGGGATCCGTGGAGGTAGTGCCGCCACAATTTTAAGGCTCGGATAATGGCGAGGAGTTCTCTGTCGTAGATGTCGTAGTTCCATTCGGCTGGGGAGAACGACTGGGAGAGGTAGGAACACGGATGCCATTCGCCATTGGAGTCGGTCTGGAGAAGGATGGCTCCAGAAGCATACTTAGAGGCGTCAGTGGCAACGGCGAAGGGTGCAGCGGGGTCAGGGAGGTGTAGGACTGGTTTAGACAGAAACAAGGATTTGAGCGTGTCAAAGGAGTGTTGGCATGCGGAAGACCAGTTCCAGGGTAGGTTTTTCTTGGTGAGGTCGATGAGGGGGCGGGCGACGTTGGAGTAATCTGGGATGAAGCATCGGTAGAAGTTGGCAAAGCCAAGGAACGATCTAACATCTTTGACTTTCTCAGGGGTGGGCCAGCTGGCGATGCCATCTAGTTTTACGGGATCCATGGTGAGTTGGCCAGGTTTGACGATCATGCCGAGGTACTCTACTTCGGTGGTAGCGAAGCGACATTTCTCCAGTTTGAGGTGGAGATCTAGTTCCATCATGCGTTGGAGGACGCGTTTGGTACGTTCGCAGTGGGTTTCTTCTGTTGAAAACTCATCTCGTATGGGTTTCATATTTAGTAGCTTACATAAGCACGACCTTATTTTGGTCGTCGAGTACAGTAGTTTTACTTTAGTGACTACACTATAGTTTTCTACAGGTATGTATTTAGTCTACTAATCAAGTGACTACACTATAGTTTTCTACAGGTTATGAGCCCCGCAGCTTCCTGTTAGTTCACTCACCCGACCCAAATCCCGAAATGGCAAGCTTTTTTGAACTCGAGGATGAAGAAAATATTCCCGCACTCGAGACGGATGGTCGAAACTGGTCCACATGGCGCGAGAGCGTCGAAACAGTCATCAAGACAGCCGGTTTACAGTCCTACCTCGACGGCACAGTCTCGGAGCCCAACAGGCAACTCGAAGCAACAGCAAAACTCATTTTGAGTTCAGGAATCCCAGATTCGATTTTCGGATCCTTGCTTCACCTCACAACTGCTCACGACTACTACAAACACCTGACAAATCGATTCGACGAATCTACAGTACAACCGCTACAAGAACGACTACGAAAACACGAAGGATGTCGCGACGCAGAGCCACAAGTGGCTGCGCGCACACGAAAAGCCTTCAACGGAGTCTGTCGGAAGTGTGGCGAGCGCGGCCACAAGGCGCGCGAATGCGGAAAAGTCGGAATCGAGTCAGAAGAAGCAAAAGTCGAAGAAAAACCTACCAGAAGTCGTCACAAGGCGAGACATGGCACGAAAAGCCCAAGCCGAGTCGAGGAAGCAGGTATAGAGGGCGAGAGGGTTGCCGAGAGAGTTAGCAAGGACGAAGCCACAGCGAGAAGACCGGGCAAAGAGACCACGGCCAAACCGACTGACGGCGTGAGCCTCGCGACTCCGGCGAGCAGCCCAGAACCCCCTGCATCAACTCAAGTGGCCGACGACACGACCGCTGACGCCGCGAGCCCAAACGCGACGAGCGCCGGGACCACAAGGCCAGAGGACATGTCGTACAACCCACCAGATGAGGCCCAGAGCATATCGCTCGAGGGGCGGAGGACTGGAGCGAGCGAGAAGCTCAGCAAGGTCCCGGTCGACACGACGACCACTACACAGCCGACGTGGATGCCACAAGACGAGAGATCGAGCGGAGAGGTCCATGGAGTGGCAAAGCGCCACGAGGAGGCAGCGAGGGTCGAAGTCGAGGGTGGAGAAGTCAACGAGCAAACTCGTATGACGAAAGACGACGAACGCCGAGAGGCCACGTCTACGGACGCAAGCGCACGAAGTCGCAGCAAGCCCAGCATGCCGCCTGAGGGGCGAGAAGGTCAATCCACGACCGGCAGTGCTGGAGCGAGCGTGCACCAGCCCAACGGAGCGCAGACGGCAAGCCCACGAAGGCACGACGGCACGACGACGTCAGCACGCAACAGCGCACAGTCAGCCGAGCGCGCCGACAGCACCAGCGCAGACCACCGGCAGCAGCGCGAGGACGCGCATGTGAACGGCCGAGGTGGGAGCGCACCGGGTGAAGTCGAGGGCCATGGAGAGGTCCAAGGAGGTGGATACCGAGGTGGACGAGGTAGCGGAGACGGCACAACGAACGACGCCAGCGGCGAGTCACGACGACTCGCGCTGAAGGCGTTAGCTACAGCCGGAGCACGTCAGCGCCGAGAACGACTCGCAAACGAGTCATACAACTCACCTGAACCACCGGGGCCACCCGACAAGCCTGCGCTACAACGAACCGAGTCCCCGAGTGTCGAGCTCGAAGGGGAGAGGAGAGCAGCCTCGAGCTGCGACGTCGGACCTACCAGAGGCGATACGGACGTGTCGGAAGCGTCAGGGAACGTCGAGGATGATGGAAATGCGTTGAAGGACCTGCGAAACGCGTCAGAACGCGAGCGCAAGCGCTCGAAACCCAAGGACGAAGGAAACTCACCATATAGACCTCGAGAGGAGCCACATGAGCCAGACGACGAAGCGGTCGCATCCAGCAGTCCCCATAGCACACAGGAAGGCCCCCAGGCCCTCGCGAAGCAGCGCGGCGTCGATACGAACGCGCCAAGTCGAGTTATAGGCCGAGGAGGGACCTTGGAGTTGCAAGGGGAGTCGAAAGACATCGAGGGCGATTCGGACCGCACAAAGGTTGTCGACGGCGCTGAACACGATGGGGCACATCCCAGCAGCAACGGGAACAAGCGCGTCGCCGAAACGAACGCGTCGTGTCCAGATAGAAGGCCGGGAGGTCACTTGGGCGAGCCAGAGGCGTCGAGAGGCGTCGAGAGCGATCGGAAGCGCCGGAAGGATGGCGAAGGCGTCGGATACATTGGGAGACGAGGTGGCAAGCATGGCGAAACGAGCGGCACAGGCCACGACTCGAAACGAGTCGGGACAAGGCTGCTAGCTGGAGACAAGCCAGGTCAGCACGGACAGCGCAAGCGCAGAACGACGGACGTACCTGGACCATCCAGACCACCTCCCACTCATCCCAGACCGCCTACTGAGTACGTCGACCCACCGCGTCGTCGTGGACGACTCAAGACGCGACCCAGAAGAGTCAGCAACCCCAGGAGGACCTACCAGGTCATACGACCGCGTCAAGGCCGTATCTGGCGGATCGGACGCGTCGTACATGCTGCATATGGACCAGAGATAGTGAGGGAGCGATACCAAGCCGCGGAACGCGATGGCGAAGCCACAGGAGTCGATCGAGGCCCAGCGCGCGCACTTGGACAGCCCGACCACTAGCCGAGCCGCGACTTACCATATCGGGTATGCGCTCGAGCGCAGCGCGTCGCGAACACTCATGGACATTTCATTTGAACATTCATTCTCATTGGAATAAGAAAGGTATACATTTATTTGTTTTTTACCTACATTCCTTTTGATTCTCCCCATACTCCTTGAGGGGGAGTGTTGAAAACTCATCTCGTATGGGTTTCATATTTAGTAGCTTACATAAGCACGACCTTATTTCGGTCGTCGAGTACTATAGTTTCTCTCTAGTGACTACACTATAGTTTTCTACAGGTATGTATTTAGTCTACTAATCCAGTGACTACACTACAGTTTTCTACACTTGGCTGTCATAAGTTAATCTGATAAGATAAGAAAGAAAAGGAAGAAATGACTAAGTCCATTGTGCTGATGTTAGGCGTACGGAGCCGTAACACAGGGTGGGCGAGGGTGGTGTAGAATACTCAGTATGTCACTATAATATTAGTAGGATGTAGCTATACCTGTAGAATACTCAGTATGTCACTGAAGTAAGACTAAAGGAAAGTAAACTGCGATGCAGCTATGATTAGGTAATCAAGTAGTACCAAATATGGAATAATGAATTCCAACACTCCCCCTCAAACACGAAAGGGTAAGAAAATGGCTGTAAGTGTTTGATCTAGTAGGTAGAAGGTAAATCAAAAGAATGTATACCAAATTGTATTGATAAACGAATGAAGTTGCTGTCCATATGATGTCCGGCAGAAAGGTCGCAGTGCTGCGCTCGAGCGGTTGCCCGATATGGAAGTCGCGCCTCAGCTAATGGTGGTCACACTGTCCAAGTGCGCACGCTCGTCCTCGATCGATTCCGGCGCTTTCGTCTTCGCGTTTCGTGACTCGGTATCACTCCTGTACCATCTCCTGGCTGTATACAACATATCTGACACATCCGATTCGCCTGATCCGGCTTCGACACGTCCATGTGGCCTGGTAGGTCCACCTGGGGTTACTGATATTTCTAGGTCTTGATTTCAGTTGTCCTCGGCGACGTGGTGGGTTTGGCTGGTCGGCGGGATGTATATGGTTGATGGGAGGTGGTGTAGACGGCCTAGGTACGTGCGTCGTATTGCGTTTGCGCTCCTCGTACTGACTCGCCTGGTCTTCCGAGTCAGCCAGCATTGTCGTACCGACTCGTTTCAAGTCATGATGCGCATTGCTTGTTGCGCCATCCATTCGGCATCGTCTCCCACCCATCTCGACTCTGTTGCCATCGCTCTGGCGCTCCCGGCCACCTTCGATGCCTCCCGACACTCCTCGCTCGCCTCCATGGCCTCCTGGCTGGTTATCTCGATGCTGCGCATTTGTTTCGACAACACGCGCGTTTCCATCGCTCCTGGGGCGGTCCCCATCGTATTCGCCGCTATGGACAACCTTTGCACGGTCCCAATCGACCTCGACGCCACTCGACTCCATCTGCAGGTCCAAGTGCCCTCCTGGGTCTCTATGTCAACATGGTGCGTTCGTTCCATCGACGCGCTCGTCTCTGGCCTTCCTAGGACCTTCCTGGACGTTGTGGATACCGCCTGGTACGGCTGTTTCGCCGCCCGGCTCGTCTGGCTCGTCTCAAGGTCTACCTGGTGAGCTTTCTTCACCTTTTCTCTCTGAGCACTCTCTGACGTGTTCTGATGTGTTCCGCAGCTTCCTCGGCCGCTTCCCAACGTCCTCGATGCGTCCTGGTACTCCCGACATGTGCGCCTCACCGCTTGGATCGCCTCAGCCGTCTTGACCTCCCTCAGGTGAGTACTTTCGACTTCTTCCTTTTGAGTGTTCGCACTCGCATTCTGACGTGTTCTGTGCTACCTTAGGTTGGTTCCTAGGGTCCTCGTCACCTCCTGGTACTCCCGGCACGTCCGTCTTGCCTGTGGTAGGTCCAGTGTCGCAGCTCGCAACATCCTTCCACTCCCCCTCGAGCCCAGTGCTCGGGGACTCATCCTGGCGTTGTGCAGGGTTGTCTGGTGGCTCGGGTGGTGTTGGTGGCATCCCAGGTATGTCGCCGTCGTCTGTGGAGGGGTGCTGATCGTTTTCGTCGTCAGTCGCTTGATCGTGCGTGCTCACACTCTCCCCCCCTCTCTCACTGGCTCGACGCGTCCCGGTGCTCTCCCCATGAACCTGCGCATCTCGGCGCTTCTCTCTGGCCACCCTGTCGACATCTGTGTCCGTGTTTTCGTGCACAACGCTTCCGCCTAACTCGGCCGTCTCGTCCGCGCAACCTCTCGACACATCCGCCTTGACCCTCTCCTTGCTGCCTTGCACCCTTGTACTCTCAGCGTCGTCGGGGGGCTCTGTGGGCTCGTCAGGGTGACGCACATCACCATCTGTCACGTCCCCAGGGTCCTCTGGCGGTCTGGGTGAGTTCCTCGTCTCGACATTCTCGTCCAAGTCTAGGTGGTCACGTGATGCGCTTTGTGCACTCGCACTCTTCGCTGACTGGTGGTTGCTCATCTGCCCTATCCACTCCACCTCGAGCAGCGTGCTCTGGGGTGTGTGTGGTGTTGCCATGGTGGTCTTGTCTTCGGACGTCTCCACCCGGCTGTCCTCGTCGTCGACGTGCTTGTGCGCTCGACATACTTTGTTGTTCGTCTCCCCACCCTCGACCTCGTCACCCGCTGCCTCCCTGTGGCTTGTGGCCACTCCTTGGCCCTCTCTGCTCGAACCCATGTCGTGCAGCGTCCGTATTGGCTGCGTGGTTTCTGACTCGTGTCGTGGTGGTTGGAACGGGGTCGCGAGGCTCATGCCGCCAGTCGTCTTGGCTGTGGTCACTGTGCCCAGTCCTCTCGGTGCTGCGGCTGCCTCTTCATCAACTCTCCCACGTGTTTTCACACCCTTCTCGGCCACTTTTCTCTTCATCTCAACTCTTCCCTGGCCTGTCATCGTGCGTTCACGCTCGCAATGCGTCCTGTTGCTCAGTGAGCTGTTCTGTTGTCTTCCCAGCCCATCTCTGACTCCATTCGTGTGGCACGCCTCGTCATTGGCTGCACACTGCATCCACGTGCAGTCGTCGAGTGTTCCGGCGGTGTATGCAGCCACTCGCGCGCTGCCCTTGCTCCGCACGTTGTGTACTATAGTTGTAGTCGAGCCCATGTAGTCACTTTGTACCGATGGTCTCGCCCAGCCTGTGTGAAATTCGTCCGATGGAGTCGGATGACCCCGGGTGACATCGGGCAGGCCCGGGTAATGCCATGTACCAAGTACTATGGTTGGGCCGGGGTTCAAGGCATCTATGCATTATATGAATGGGCCCCATAAATGAAATATTATTGTGAGGCCGAGAAAGATGGCCAGGCCTGACCTGAGGAAGCATTGAGTGGACCCACCCTGTGTCGCCTGATGTTATCGGAGTGGCCCAACAGTTGTGTTGTGCGGATAAGCCTGATAGAATCGAGAGGGCCTGGCATCACTGAAGAGGACTTGCCTCAGTTAGGGAATAGCATAGGTACGGGTATGGGTACGGGTCACGATTGTGTGACCCGTGACAAAACCCGTACCCGCGCACCTGTACCCGCGTACCCGCGCCCAACCTGTGCCTAGCCTATCCACCCCACCTCACCTGTCCCACCTCGCCATCACCCTCACCTCATCCTGCCTCACACTCGTGTGCAAACACGAATGTGAACGCGTTGTGCGTTCGCATTTGCGTTTGCATGCGAGTGTGGCGCTTTTCATGCAGTTCCCACCCACCCGTTCACACTCACCCGAGTCGTCCTCACCCACCTTGTCCCTCCACACAACTCAACTTGTCCCACCACATGCGACAACGACGACAATGCGGCATCGCCCTCCATGTGACGACAATGACGGTGCCTTGTCCTTGTCCTTGCCTTGCCCTCACCCATCTCGTTACGTGCCACCACCAACACCTTGCCCTCGTGTCGACGCTCCACATGCGACGACGACGACGGCGCCTTGTCCTCATCCTCACCTCGCCCTCACCCACCTCGTTACATGTCACCACCAACACCTCGCCCTCGCGTTGACGCTCCACATGCAATGACGGCAGCGCCTTGTTCTCGTTCTCGCCTCACCCTCACCCACCTCTGTAGAATACTCAGTAAGTCACTAAGTTATTAGTAGAATGTAACTATACCTGTAGAATACTCAGTAAGTCACTAAGTAAGCTAAGGTAAAGGCTAGTGTGCAATGTAGCAATGATTAGGTAATCAAATAGTACCAAATATGGAATATAAGAAATACTCCAACACTCCCCCTCAAGCATGTAGCCTGATAGGTGGAAATGCTTGCCTAAAGGAAGGTAGCAAAACAATGAAAAGGAAATACTTATCAGTAATCCAGTAAACGAATATGTATGTGTCCAAGGTGGTCCGTGGTAGGTCGCATTGTGCTGCGCTCGTGCACTTTCCTAATAGGGTAAGTTGCGGCTTGGCTAATGATTGTACTGACCATCCATGCTCGATCTCGATTCCTCGGCTCTGCAGCATCTAACGCAGGTGAGTAACCTTCGTAGGTGTCTTCTACCATGTCTATGGGGTATATCCGTTGCTTCTAGGTTGTTCGATATGGCCGCGACGTGACCGTTCGAAGTGGTGAGTGATCTTCTCAATCGGGTCTGACTGACTTGTCTAGGTTTCGTTTTGATGCGTCTGCGTCGACGCGGTGGGTTCACGTAGTTGGAGAGCGACCTGGCATAATGGGGAGATGGTGTGGATGGTTGAGGTACGTGCGCTGTTCCGTGTTTGCGCCGTCGGTGCTGACCTGTCTCGACTCCAGCTAGCGGTCGCGTTTCGACTCGTTTCGAGTCGCGCTGTGCGCCGCTTGTTGCGCCATCCATTCAGCACCCTGTCCCGTCCTTCTCAATGCCGTCTCCATCGCTTCGGCGCTCCTGTTCGCCGCCAATACCTCCCGACTTGTCTTCCTTGTCTCGATGCCCTTCTGGGCCTCCATCTCGACGTAACGCGTTCATTTCAACGTCGCGTGCGTCCCTGATGCTCTTGGGTCGTTTCCCATTGTATCTGGCGCCTTCAACAACCTTTGCGCGGTCCGGATCGCCCTCGGTGCCTTCCAACTTCTCTCGGTCGCCCAAGTGACCTCCCGACCCTCTAACTCGGCATGGTGCGCTTGTTTCGACGTAGCGTGGGTTCTCCTTGGTCCTGGGATGTTTCCCATCGTGTACGGCGTCCTCGACAACGTTCCAGCGGTCCGGATCAACCTCAATGCCTTTCAAGTTCCCCTGCACCTCCAAGTGCCCTCCTGGGTCTATAACTCGACTTGGTGCGTTTGTTCCGTCGATGCGCTCGTCTCTGACGTTCCTAGGGTGTTCCTGGACGTCATGGACACTCCCTGACACAGCCGTGTCGCCGCCCGGGTCGTGTGGCTCCTCTCGAGGTCTACTGGGCAAGACTTTCTCCTCCCCGGGCTGCGAGCGCTTCCTAACGCATTTCGACGCTTTGCGCAGCTTCTTCGGCCGCCTCCCGATGTCCTCGACATTGCTCGACGCTGGTGACATGTCCACTTTGTCTCCCGGGTCATACGGCTCGACTTGAGCTGCCCTAGGTGAGTGTTCTCGACGAATTTGCTCTAAGCCTTTGGGCTTGAGTTCTGATGCGTATCGCAGCTTCCTCGGCCGCTTCCTAGCGTCCCTGTCAGCACCTGGTACTCCTGCCACGTCCGCATCGCCTGTGGTAGGTCCGGCATTGCAGCTCGCAACACCTTTCCTCTCCCCCTCGAGCTCGACGCTCGGGGGCTCGTCCTGCGGTCTCGTGGTCTCGTCTGGACTGGTGAGTGGTGGAGGTGGCTCTGGAGGATCCTCAGGTACGTCTTCCACGTCCGGTGAGGTGTGCTAATCGTTTTCTTCGACAGTCGTTGTCGATCGACCTTGTGGCCTCGCACTCCATCTCTCCCCCGCGATCGACTCGTCTCGACACGTCGCCGACCTCTCCGCCTTAAACTGTACGTCAGCGTGCGCTTCCTCTGCCCTGACGTCGGCTACTGCGTCTGTGCATTCATGCGCGACATCTCCATTTCATCCAGCAATGGTCTCGCCCCCTGGCTCGACCTGGACACTGTCGGGGCCTCTGGATTCGACTTGGGCCTCGTCGGGTGGTTCATCCCCCATCCCTGGTCGACGTTCGTCGCTGCCATCCTCGCGTGGATCCTCCTCGACGCCTCTCGACTCCTCCGCCACGGCCGTCTCGACCTCCAAGCCCTCCACCCTCGCGCCCTCGACTTCCTTGTCAAGTGGCTTGTTGGGCGGTTCTGTGGGTGCGTCTGGACGATGCTCGTCGTCACCTGTCACATCCCCAGGGTCTTCTGATGGTCTGGTGGGGTTTCTCGTGCTGGCGTCATCTGGGTGGTCACGCGGTGCGCTTCGTGCGCTTGCACTAGTCGTCGACTCCTGGTCTTGGTCCTGAGTGGCCTTGACCTCATCTGGCTTGCGTACGATCAGCTCGGTGCTGTCGTCGCTCGCCTGTGGTATGTACTCCCCCTCGAGCGATGTGCTCTGGGGTGCACCTGCTGTCGTTGTCGTTGTCTCGTCTTTGGACGTATCCACTTGACTGGTCTCGTTGTCGACATGCTCGTGCACTCGACGTACATCGTCGTCCCTCTCCACTACCTCCTGGCCATTTCTGCTCGATTCGTTTGCGTGCGGTGAGGTCTGTACTGGTGGCGTGGTGGACTCAACTGATGGTGGTGATGGTGGTGGTTTAACGAGGTCGAGTTCAATCTCCTGGTTGACTCGTGGGCCGCTCGCCGGGGTCGCGAGGCTTCTGCTGTCAGTCTGCTGGTGATCCGTGGTCGTTTTGCCCGGTCCCGTGGCTGCAGCTGCTTCGTCGTCTCTCCCGTGCGGTTTTTCGCCCTTCTCGCCCACTTTCTCCATGTTTTTCTCGCATGCTGTGGTCTTGCCATGTTCTGACTGGCGCGCCTTGTCGAATCGCTTTGTTAGGTAGTCGATACATTCCCGTGCTGTGTCATAGTGTCAAAAATGGTTGGAAATGGATTTGGGGACTGTGCACTCGATCATTCGTCGTGCAAGTGAGTCGAAAACATCCTTGAATGGTTCCGGTGGGGTTCCCGCAAGGTAATTGGCTAGTCGCTTTCTCTCGGCAATCTTCTGAATACTCTCGTGCCATTCCGACCAATTTTCGCCATCGTGTTTCAACTTGACAGCTTCGACCATTGTTCGAATTGAATGTTTGTGAGTGAACTGTTGGTTACTAAGAAGTACCGGGGCTCATAACCTGTAGAATACTCAGTAAGTCACTAAGTAAGCTAAGGTAAAGGCTAGTGTGCGATGTAGCAATGATTAGGTAATCAAATAGTACCAAATATGGAATATAAGAAATACTCCAACAACCTCGCCACGCAGCAACGACGATGACAATGGTGTCTCGCCCTTGCCTCAAATCTCCACATGCGACGACAACGACAAGGGTGCCCCGTCCTCGTCCTCACCTCTCCCTCACCCATCTCGTCACGTGCCGCCGACAGCGCCTCGCCCTCGTTCGTTCACATTCACATTCGTTCGTCACCTTCTCTCTTTTTTTTTTCAACCACCCCTCCTGTTCGCTTACAAAGACGAGCGTGAACGCATTGTTTGCATTCATGCTCGTCTTCGTACGTGAGTGATTGTCCCAGTGATCGCCTCGTTTGCCCATCACCTCGCCCCATCGCTGCACACGATTCACCCTCGGAACACCCTTCAGCCTTGGGATCAGGCTCGTGTGCAAACATGAACGCAAATGCACTGTGCATTCACATTCGTGTTTGCATGCGAGCGCAGCGCTCTCCCACCGGGCCCCGGGGTAAAACCCGCGGGTTTCGTACCTGTACCCATGACAGGTACGGGTACGGGTTGAAATTCATCAACTGTGACCAAACCCGTACCCGTTGTGCGGGTACGGGTTTTTAGCGGGTATGGGTACGGGTACCATGCTGGTACCTGGGGGTTGACCCGTGCTACTCCCTAGCCTCGGTGGTATCGGGAGGGCCTTAGATCGGCTGTTGGGTTTGGCCCGATGTTATCGACGAGGCCTGGCAGTCACTGGCGGACCCTTGACTCGATGGGGCTGAGTGGGCCCAAGGATTTTGTGGCGGGGTGGGGTCGACATTGTTGACTAGGCCAGGTGACTCCGAAGGGCCTCTGGTGCGATGGAATTGATTTGGCCCAGGGTTAGGGTGCACGAGTTGAGCTGAAGGGACCAAATGGAATCACTAGGGCCACACATTGGCGAAGGGGCATTTTCTCAATGGGATGGGGCAGCCCATGAAGCGAGTGTTGGAGATGGGCTGATGGTCTCAAGAGGGCCTGAGGATGGTGTGGCGGGGTGAGGTCGACAGTGTTGATAGGGCCCCAAAGTGGTGCTGTTAGACATCGGCCGATGGTCTTGACGAGGCCTAGTAGTGTCTGAAGGACGCCTCGTTTGATGGGACTGAGTGTGCCTGAAGAAGGTGTGGCGGGCTGGGGTGGACATCGTCAACTGGGCCAGGTGACTCCGAAGGGGGTTTGGCCTGATGGAATTGATTCGGCCCAGAGTTAAGGTGCACGAGTTGAGCCAACGGGACCGAGGGGGCCTGGGATACCCGAAGAGGCCTTGGGTCGATAGGATCATGTGAGCCTGTTGGTGGACTGTTGAAGTTGTACCAAACTCGTCGACAGGGCCACACATCGGTGAAGGGGTTTTTGTCTCGATGGGATGGGTGGCCCATTGGAATGAATGTTGGAGATGTGCCGATGGCTTCAAGAGGGCGCAGTGATGCCAAGGGTCCGTTGCTCGATGGAACTGGGTAGGCCCAGTGAGGATTTGGCAGGGTGATGTTGACAGTGTCGATAGGGCCCCACAATGGAGTGTTGGCCGTCAGCCGGTGGGGTCGTGAGGGCCTAGGAGTCGCCGAGTGCATAGCTCAATGGGACCAGGAGGGCCCGAGGATGGTGTAGAGTGGTTGTGCCAATGGCTTCGAGAGGGCCCGGGGACACCAAGGGCCTGCTCCCGATGGACATGGGGAGGCCCGAGTATACCTTGGCGGGGTGGGGTCGACAGTGTTGATAGGGGCCCATGATGGAGTGCTGACCGTTGGCCGACTGGGTCGAGGGGGCCTGGCATTCGCCGAGAATACCATAGCTCAATGGGGCTGTGAAGGCCCGAGGACAGTGCATAGGGGTTGTGCGATCCCACTGGCCTTTCCCCAGGGGGACTAGGGAGGGCTGAGGATCATTTGGCGGTGTGAGGTTGACAGCGTCAATAGGGGCCCGCGATGAAGTGTCGGCCGTCGGCCGATGGGGTCGAGAGGGCCTTGCCTTGCCACGGAGACCAGGGATAGATGGGCCAGATGGGCCCATGGAGGGTGCGTAGATGTTGGGCTGACAGCCCCAAGAGGGCCAGCCATTTTCCAAATGTGCTTCAACCCAATGGAATGGATTCAGCCGAGGGGAGTATATTAAAGTGGTGCCATGGATGCATAGGTGTGGGGTATTCTGCCTCGATGTGATGGGGTGACCCCTGAGGTGAGCATTGGAGATGGGCCGATGTTTTAGAGAGGGCCTGCGCATGCCAAGGTTGTCTTAGCACG
>JBBPRK010000856.1:0-17145 GCA_038093075.1 Boletus patriciae
GCCATCCTACAATACTCCTCGCACACGAAACATCTCTTCGACTACTTGTTCAACATCTGGCCATCCTGCCACCATTACCCCAACATCTTGTCATCCTCAAAAATCTCACGTCGTCACTCGCAGTAGATGCATTCTCAGCGTGTCTCCGTGAACGTGCTCCTGCGCATGCAGTTGAGCTTCTCGAACAAGGCCGAGGGGTCTTTTGGAGTCAGCTTTCTCGACTTCATTCTCCACCGGATAATGTCGCACTAGTATCTAGCCTGGCCGGGAAGACGTTGGCAGACGAGTTCACGCGGCTGGCCTCATTCGATCAACGGGTTCTGTACATCCATCTCGGTGCCTAGTTCTAGTACTGTATGTCCTTGACTCTCCCTTTTATTATTACTCGTACTCAACTTTTATCAAATAGTATGCTATCCGTTATTTCGTGGGCGGTGCGAGGTTCAAGCGTAGACTACATCCGATCCTCGTGCCTTGAGTGAGCTTCATTGACAAATAGGCTTCGTCGCTTCAGCGTCAGTAGCAGTGTACCACAACATTTTCGTGCATCATGTCTCGGTGCAACGACACATCTTTCTCGACGGCAACATAAATAGAAGTAAAATGCACAGATCATCATCTACCAAGTAAGTAATAAATGCACGCGGACCTGGGGTCGTGCGTCATCTCGGCGCGACCAACCACGAGCGTAAGGTATACATGCCAAAAGGCGTCCGAGTCGACCATCCAGATTTCATCCGCTGCCTTTGGTAACCTTCGGAAACCTCCTACGCTCAGGATTGCATCGCTCGCCCGAGCGTGTTGCACCGTGCATTCCGTTGATCCTCCTCTGCCAGTACTCACCAATCGAGTGTTCTCCGCAGGTCCTGACTCGGGGCGAGAGGCGGTGGACGACCGTTCACACAGACGCACTGGCAGTGCGCGTCTCACGCGAAACCGTTCGACGATAGCTGCACCCCCGTGTCTTGCGTCGCTGTGTGCTCGGAGTCCCAACCGGTCATGGACACGCTCACCTCCAGACAGACAGTCGACGCGCTCAGCATCGAACTCGATAAGTCGAGTATGGCACTTTACGTCGGTCGATTCCCATCACACGTCCATGCACGGTCGCTGGTCGGTGGCAACAGCGCTGCACTCAGGCTCTGTCTGCACTACCTCGAGACCATGCAAGGCATTGGCAGTTCCTCTGGATCCCGTTCTTATAGCACCATCAACCCGTATGATATGCGTGGTGTCGCCAATGGGATCTACCAGGTGAAAATAATTACCTCGAAGTGCACGTCAAGAAGCTCATCTGGACTTAGGTGCTACCTACTACGAGCGACGGCGAGGTGTTGTCCCGCTGCGAAGACCTACACAATTACGTCGTCCCCCACCCGTTGTCTACGTGCCAAACGGAGCGCACCGCTCAGACGGACCTCTTCATGGTCTGGTCCCCGTCGTCGACATGGGCGCCTACTCCCATGGTATATTAAGCATTCATCGAAACCACATTTGCTACTCGACTTTGAATGTGCCGTTCATGCCCCGAGCCAGCTTACTCAGGCCATTTCAACCCCAGCAGCAAACCCTTGCGTTGCTCAAACTTTTTTCCGACGACCCACAGAAAGTCGTCGAGCGGATTCCCTGTCGAGGGTGTCCTCGACTTGGGACGAGAAGCTGTTGAGGCGGTTGAACGAAGCGGATAACGCGGAGTCGGTGTCGGCGAGCCGTAAGGGGACGGACGCCAAGTGGAGGTTGGAAATGCAAAATTTACATGGGGGTCAACATACTGAGAATAGCTGTCTCACCGGCACCTGTTGCTTCGGTGAGCATGTGTTCTTCATGCGTGGGTTGCAGGACCGCCTACAACCCAGGTTTTGCTACTCTAGCCTGAGGAAATTAACGGCTTCCAGGGTTCTAGATCGTGGTGACGCTCCTTGGTGGCGCTTCTCACATTCACTCCCGAGCAGGTGGGCGTCAGACCGTCTACTAGTACTAGCGATTGGCGCGAGTCAGCGAAGCGAAGGTCGTGGAGCCGTCAGATTGAGGATGCATTGCAGCTTCCCTCAAAGTGGTGCTGCACTTTCTGGAACATCGGGCTTCGACTCAGCTGACCGTTAGTTGTGATTGGGCCAGGAGTCTCTGTCGGCGACAAGCCAGGATCAGAGGGCGTTTCGAGAAATAAACGTAGAAAGATAGAACAGCGTAGAATCCATGATATCGACTACAGCAAGATGGCCACGAGAGAGGATTCGAGGAAATGACAGGGCAAGAAACTACAGCTACGAAACAATACTCACGACAACCCAAACCAACAATGAAAGGAAAGAGATGCGGGAAAAAGTGAACGCGAGGTACGAGTATGGTATGCCGAGAGTAAATCGTTACAGCACGTCCAGCGTGCCTACGCTGTCCACCAGCTGGCTTAATATCGTAGGCGTGATCTCTTCTACTCGGACAGTGATCAGACTCTCCGCAGCCACCCTCCTATATGCTGCCACATTGCTGGGGTTCGGGGTGAGCAGCAGCGCACCAAATGGTTGTTTCAGTCGAGCGATGACTCGTAGCGCTCGCATCTGCTTGTCCGTCGGCGATACCGATGAAGGAGGCCGGAGAGACGCTGTGTCTCGGAGAAATGTGGTCCGTACACCGAACGGTCGCCCAAGGCGAGCAGCGAGCCGTGCCGCTCGTGTTTGCGGGGCTGCGAATGTGATACCGGAAGGGCCAGGGGGAAGTGGCAACTCGCCAATCGAAGAAGACCGGTCGTCGGTGTTCTCTTCGGGTATCGTCTCTACCACACTTCCGACAGGCTGTCGGTCGAGGAGAAAGTCAATCCAAGGATGAACGAGGTACAGAGAACCGAATCTAGAGAAATTCTCGTCGGTCTTGATCTCCACAACCCCGATAGCTGTCTGTGCGCGGAAAACATGTCCTGACTTGCTCCGAGAACCCGATAAAGGCCCAAGTTTGAAATTGAGGCACGGAAGCTTCATCCGCTGTCCTACGAACGACGGTACAGGGAGCTCATGGAGTCGATCATGCAACCTCATGATTAAGGTAGAATTGAGTGAAGAGCGCGACAATCTGGCAATGGTCCCGTCCGTTTCGGCGCGTTCAAGGGCCGGCGGGATGTGCGTTGTCGGCAGTTGGTTGAAGACAGCGATATTGGCAGGGAGACAGCTATTAAAACTGCCAGATCGCCCTGTCCATGCAAGGATGCTCGGATCTCCTGAACTCGTGAGTAGCTGTGCCAGAAATCGCCCGAGTGCCTTGTCTCTCTCGCCATATACAACCGACAAGGACATTGAGAATATTCCAAGCAACGAGTAAGCTGCGTCCTCAACCCGTGTCGTTTCGCGTGTCGAAGCGAGACGAACTTGAAGCTTCTCGCGTATATCATCCAAACCCGGTCGAAGTGCCATCAAGGCTTGTGCCGAAACGCGGGTTGCCTCCTCCATTTCCGCGATGATTTCGGGCGACTCCTTGTGGTTGGGAACATCGAGGTTCAGGTACAGCTTCCAGTCTTCGGTGTAGAACCGGACGACCTTGGATGCATGGTATTCCTGGAATGTCCAAGCACGGGTGTTCCAAATGCTCCTCACCAGATCACCGCGCTTCGACGGTGAGCGGACACCACGGAGTAATACGACTGTCAGGGCGGAACCCTCATACCACTTGAACATCGAGACCAGAGCCTCTTGGAGTACGACGTGATCTCCTTTGTTGATACAACATGTATCACTCCACGCCCAATGGAACCCAGAATCCCGCACGACCTTGCAGAACATTTGTAGCTTGTCGTGAGTGAGGGACTCGTCGAGATCATACACCACGATGCGTATCACTTTCTCGAACAGTGGTTCGTTGTCTTCCCACTTGTGCGAAAATGTGGCGTACCGGTAGTATTCCGCAACTTCGCGTTCGATGCAGGCATGATCAATGTGTGTGGTCATGGAGGAGATCAATTCCCGAAAGATTAGCTGGGATTCGAATGAGTCCCTTTGCCCGGCCTTGTCGAGGAGACGACCGGAGTCGGTGTTAAGGAGCACTAACGGGGATTCGCGAATAGCGTTCTCAATGGCCACGTGAATGGCTGCCTTCGTCTGTTCTGGAGTTATATATTCACGATGACGCTCTACGAGACAAGATCAATGGAGAAACATGGGTATGATGTCGATGCACTCACCACGAATTTCTGAATCAGGCGACTGCGAGATCTTCAAGAGCATCGTCTCCAAAATGGCGATGGCATCCTCGTAACATCTTGCACAGTGTAAAGCTGCATGTTTCCTCTCGTAGCCCCATGGCGACAATGGATCGAGTGTGATTACCTGATGATGATGGGTCAACAAGATGGGCCCCCATGTGGAAAAAAAACAATGTACCTGGTTTGCATCATCTAGAGCGTGCTTCCACGACCCGGTTGCCACATGTGCCTCGCTTCGCTTGATAAGAATGACTTGTGGGGAGGGGGGATCGAGGGACAATGCGGTCGAATAGCAGGAAATGGCCTCATCATATCGTTGAGCGTCCACTGCTGTATCTCCGAGATGCTCCAGCTCCTTGAGGGAGCGCTGCCTGAAGTCTGACCAAAGGAATTACATGAGTGACGACACCTGGAATGCGCGACTCGGACCACTCACCAAGAGCCCATTCCGAGTGTTCACCATGCAGGTTCATCACCCCTCCCAATTCAGTCTCCATTTGGTGGAAACACTCGACCGCATCCGTTACGCGGTCTATCATTTCGAGATGGTTGCAGAGAGCGCAATAAACCGTGGACCGCGGGGTTGTGAACTTCAGACCAATGGAGCGTCAAGGCAATGAGGGGCACCATAACAAAAGGGGATACACACATTGAGAGAGGCAACCACAGCATCTCTCCACGAACCGCCTGTCAATTTTAATTTCACCCATTTCCCCAAGAGCAGCGCGGGGGATGGCAAATGAGGGGTTGTGTCGGCACGGCTTTTGGGGATGGAGAGACATTGTTGCAAGAAGTCTGTGGCGAACTGTCAAATGCATAACAGAGGAAGAGGGTAATATGACTTGCCAACAACCCAGGTAACGATGGGCCTGGTCATGTAGACGTCTTCGTCGACGGTATTTACTATATTCAGCAGAGACTCGCCTGCCTCCTTGATGCGGCCGGCGGCATACAGGGCTTCGCAAAAACGCTGTCGAATTGTGATGTCGAAGTCATCGAAGCTCCATCCAAATATCTGTCAAAGATTGCAAGGCATTTCGATGGGTAGTAATATAGCTGTTAGCGAACGTACGCACCAGAGAGATCACTAAGAGTGCTCGACTCGGGTGGGGTCGCATTTGGGCTCGTGCACGCTCGAATGATCGTATTGCACCCTCGTGGTCACGACTCTCCATGCGCGAGGTTCCAAGGAGAAGATACATGTACGCCTGTTAGAAATATCAGTAGCGATATTCGTTGTGTGGTAACGTGTTGTGCACGTACCTGAACCACATGGCATATGGAGTCGAACGGCACCGTATCGATGATGTCGTCTACGCGGGATATCGCGTCCTCGTGCTCTCCAGCCATAAACACGATGATAGCCTAGGGAATATGAGAAGTTGAGGGCAACCGAGCTCGGGTGCATGGGACACACACTTTGATCAGAAGCAGAAATGTAACATGGCGCGCTCCTTGAACTCTACCACCACCTGCCCGCGATTTTCCCACGGTTCAGTCTGCGACGAAGGAGGGCCATTCCTATGCAACGCACTGCAAGTCCTCAGCGACCTGCTCACTCGCATTTGATGGTCGGCACGCCCCGCCGCTCGTCAAGCCCTCCCCTAGCAAAGGAGGTGAAAGTGTTATGTGGACACACTTGTCGAGCCCTCCCTTGGCGAAGGAGGTGAAAGTGTCACTGGACACACTCGCTGGTGAGCCCTGCCGACTCAAAACTACACGGAAGGGAGTCCTCCCTTAGTAAAGGAGGTTCGCAGTGCCATACGCATGCTCTGCCGTGTCCGAAATGACAGTAATCTATGACGGGTGAGTAAACCTCTCAATCATTGTGCCTGCCACCTGGCCCGTTTTTTTTTTCAGCTGCGTATACGTGGCTGTCCGACTCCCACAACCTTTGGTTGTCGCCGGTGGTCGAGGAGTTGGACGTTAAATCCACCGAGCCCTCCCTTAGTAAAGGAGGTTCGCAGGAGCATTAGCTCCACTCGGGCGCAGGGATAGCCACCATCCTATCCACGGGGCGGCTACCACTTCCTTGTTGCCAAGTCCCATAAAAGGGGGTCCCTGGTGGACATAGGCTCTGTAACTGGGGGGAATCGGGTTCTAAAAACCATCCGAGACCAATATGGTCACAGGACACCCTTGGCCTCGCTGTCACTGCACTGTAGCTCGCCCCGGGGGTAGCAGTGTAAATGGCGGGGTGGTTAGTCGGAGTGCACACCACACTTCGGCAAGGCAGTGGACTCTTACTAGAGTGCGGATCCGGATGTAGTGCCCTCGGGTCCTACAAACGAAGTACTAGTAAGGGAATGGGAAGCCTTGGTTTGAATTGGTTACTCAAACTGGGTGGGCCATGGTGCACTTAGGTAGTCCCTTTGTGTGGCCTGAGAGGACAAAATCCCCTGCCGGTTGGCTTTAAGTTCCAAAAGAACTGGCCAGCTCATGTTGTTTCCACGAGACACTTAACAGTGGTGGGCCTCGCAAGAGTGCCCTTTACTTGGGCCATCTGGAAAACCACAACCAATATCTGGCCAACTGCCTTTGGCCCCTGGCCCAACATCACCATTGGCACAATTCTTGGCTGTGGATCCCTCTCCCTCGAGCCCCAGCGAACCAATGATGTCCCACCAACACCCACCAAAAGAGGCGCATCCCGACTACTCTGCATCCTAGTCTCTGAAGTGGCACACCTCATCTGGGTACTACAATGTGAGCGTGTTATCAGTGACAAAACAACAAGCATACAGGCATGTTACGGTCACTCTCTAGCGCCTAACATAACGGACTTAGTCATTTTTCTTTTTGCTTCTTATCTTATCTCTTGTCTTGACTGATAAGATCCCCCTTTAGTCTCATGACAGCTACACTGCCTTCGCACCGGGCTTACGCCTGCCCTTTACCTCGTGCAGTGCACGACTTTCATTTTACATCAGTGCTGTGCACTTCTATGCTTCTTCATTCATTTCCCACATGCCTCATGCTAACCTTTCACCTTTCATTAAGGCAGTGCCTTCTTTATGGCAGTGCTTGATGCACACCTCCTATGCATGTCTTTCACAAAGGCTATGCCTTCTCTTCCATTCTGCCACCGCCGTGCGGTTGCATCATGTCCTTTCTTCCATTTCATGGCTATGCTTGATGCATGCCCCTAAAGACATGTTACTTACATACTTAGTCTATGTTTGGACACGTATCGGTAGATTCAGTACAATCATGTACAAACTCCCTAGTAGTATTTAAGGCCTAAGCCGCCGCCAGAGAACTCCAGTCTAGTTCTCTTGGTCTTTCCCCATAAAGCCACCAGATAGCGACTCCTGATCCATTGCTAGTGCCTTGGACAGTTATTCCAGTCTCAGTTTCCAATAGACCGCGCAGCCAAGTCACCCTCGACAGTCATTTTGGCTAGTGACCTTGCCCCTAGTTGGATTCCCTAAAGCACAATAGACCGGCTTGTTGGGTTGTTTCAAGGCAATAGAATCACGATGGCTACACAAAATGAACCATAGACTACAGATCGACAGACACCTCGCCTGTGACACCAAACACCCCCCCAACTCGCACCACAATATGAAAAACACCTGGCAGCACATAATGTCCCCAAAGGACATCTCAAACAATGACTGGCTCGCCACCAACGAGGTTTTAGTGGGTATCACCCTACCAAGGCCCTCAGCAGAACGAGGAAACCAGGTAGCCATCGGAGTCCCACACACCCCACAAACCGTGGGGCGTGCATAAGTGCATTTTCCCTTGGACCGGCCCCTCTGGGGTGCTGCCATAGTGTTTATGTAGGGCTCGACTTAGTCAGTTGCTACATAATTCTACCACTTGTCCAGAAATGTAATGTGAGTGGAATGGAAGCGCTCAAGTGCAATGTCGCAGGTCTGATATGCCTTGTACTTTTTTCCATTGCCGACAAGGGCTACACTCATGGCAATGTAGCCAATGACAGATGGTTGAATTTTGATGGACTTGATGTAAATTAGTGACAGCGCGTGGGAGAGCCAAGCAAGAAACACCTCTCTAGTGTCGGCAATAGTCACGTTCAAAGTAGGCGCTGACAGCCGCTGATAGCCGTGGAAAGACCATGGAACGTTGCAACTTGAAGGTCACAATTGAGTCGGAGCTTCAAATTCCGTGCCTCCCGTTCACCCATGCATTAGACGTTCTGCACGCCTGTGTGCAGCCAAAATCCCCATGGCCTCCAACCCCCATGACCAAAACTCTCGACCTCACCCGGTGGCCCCAGTAACGAAGCAATCGACTCAGAAGACTCTCCCACAAAATGCCAAGCAAAAGGCTACCAATACCTAGGCTGCTGGCGCTACAGTCAACTCCTTGCAGGAGTCGAAGATACGGGTGATCTTCTGGGATCTGCACCACACAGAGTCACTCTTATCCTGGCTCTCATCTCATCCCTCCGATTGTGCCGTGCTATTTTCTGAACGGAGGGATACCACTACCATGCAAGCAAAACCTTCTGGCTGGATGAAGAAAGATATCTGGGTGGTGATCGTGAAGAACATTTTTGAAACGGATGCCACATATGGGACTCTTTATGGAGTACAACCAGACAAATTTGGGACTGCTGTAGGCAATCAACTGACATTGTGAGTCCATATCATATTGGTGTCAATGATGGTACTAACTTGGTACTATATAGCTTGAAATCGAAATACCGAACGCAAACCATGAAGTTAAAACAAAGTGGAGGTGGGATTGTGCCAGGAAACCCTCAGTATGCAAATCTCATTCATACGCCATGTCCCACATGTATCACTATCACTCATGCATTACTGATGTTTGCTAGAACAAGTCAAGACTACTTTCCCCTTTTTCAAGGAATGCGATGTTATGTGGAGGGGTAATCCAACCTATGACTCGTGGATCTTTTTGTCGGCTCCCGGTGAAAATCGCACCACAGATTTCCTGCAGATGATCCAGCAAAGCATTCTGCCATCAACTCCTGGCCCCTCCTCAAGCATAACCACTCCTCAGGCTGTCGGTGACATTACAGTGCAGGATGCCTCCACTGCGATTGGTGACGATCAGGATGACTTTATGCAGCAGCAACCCGGTCCTGGTGACATTAAGGGACAGATTGAAGGTGATGAGGAAGAACTTGGTAACAAGGAAGGACTTGCTGGTGCAGACTGGCCTGGAGAACAGGTTAATACCATAGGATATGATGAAGACACGATTCTGGCATTCAACAGTGGAGATGGCATGATGTATGACTTCAGTGGGATCAATGATGATATAGATGCAGATGTCCCCAACGATTCTGATATGAGCCTCAGTGAGGCTCCTAGATCTGAAGGTCGCAAACGGCTGGTGTGTATCTTTACTACATTTCTTTCACACCTGGCTAATAATTTTCTTCATCAGCTTTCAAACGATCCTAACGACGTGACACGTCCATCTTGAAATTGTCCGAAGTCAGCTCATATCCCCATCAAAGCTACAACTCCTGCCTCCAACAGACGTGCATCCTTCAAGAGTGCCATGACTACGTATCGCCGCCCTCCACCCTCCGCCTCCTCCTCCACTACTACATCTACAATTTCACTGTCCACTGTATGTGGAGGGACTCCTCGGGTTGCAACCTCCATCGCTAGTGGACCATCAAAGGGAAAACATTCCATTCATCAATTTCAATCTAACCTGGAAGAACGTCTCAGTAGCTTTCTGTCATATCCATGCCCGACCCTCCGATCCGGTCCATACTCATTCCTGACCCAACCCCGATCTATACTGAGTATCTCCATTGGACTTCGCCTCAGACCTATACTGTTCTCCGTATCGGACCTCCATTCTCACTGCCTCCTTCTGTTCCTATGCTTTATCTCCTTTTAGTTAGTTCACTCTCCATTGTATACCTATGACCCTTCATTGTTACTACATTATCCCACATGTCTCCCTTTGTCACCATTCCTCCTCCATATGCCTTCTCCATTCTCCGTCCTTTACCCACATGCACTTCGTACCTTTCCATATGCTCCTCCATACTTACATCCGATCCCCGATCCGAACGTCATAGTATATAAATCCTTTGTACTCCACCTTTGTACCTCAGTTCGTATATCAACTAAGCCTCCCATCCTCTCACTTGAAGCCCTCCTTCATGTCTCTGCTCACCTCCGTACTCCTGCACCTCCGTCCCTCTGAAATCAAGGACAACGACCTCGGCAAGGGCGTGACACACAAGTCTACGCCAAGTCCTTACTAAGTCCCCCACTCTCGTATCTCCGTCGGACCTCCAGTCCACCTCTGTGACTAGCCTCTATCTCCTTACCGCTTCCTCTGTCAGACTTGAGCCCGGAGGACCCGGACTTGACAGTATATACGAATTCGCACTTGTCGAGTTCTAAATCTTCAACCATGCCTACTCAAACCACAAGAACCTCTTGTTGCGCTAGTGTACTACAGACTGCCTATGGCAGCTCTCGAAGTATCCCTGGCAAGTTCATCAGCTTGACCCAACGAGCTGCACCATCAATCTCACAAGCATGGTCGCGTGCTCCGTTGTCACCTTTAACTCTGTTACTGCAAGAGCAGTCTCTGGACGGACCTCGTTTTCAAGTAATCCCTGATGACGATGACCTCTATGGCGATGAATGCCCTGACACTCCGGTGCCTGGGGGTGGTGGTGGTGACGATGGCAATGGCGATGATCCCGATGATTCTCCCGACGACTCCTCCGACACTACGACCTCCGATACTGAACAGAACTTCAGGGGCAACAATCCCGAAGATGACCTTAACAATGTTCCTCTTGCATTCGAACCCTTTGCACAACTCGCTGACACAATTAGAAACCTAACCAGAGAAGCACTCCAACGGAAACAGAACACCAACGGTCCAAAGACCAAGGTGCAGGAACCAGACCCATTTGACGGGTCCGATCCCAAGAAACTCCATCCTTTCATCATCCAATGCGAAATCAATTTCCAAGCAAACCCAAAGTCCTTCTGAAAAGACAGGGCTAAGGTAACATTCGCCCAATCCTACCTAAAGGGTGTCGCGCTCAAGTACTTCAAGCCCGACCTGCTCGGAGATTTAGCTCCGGCTCTCCGACCCCTATGGATGGACCATTGGGACTACTTCCTTTATGAACTCCAAACTAACTTTGGTCCGCACGACCCAGTGGCTGATGCAGAAGCTCAACTTGAGCAACTGCAGATGTGCGACAGTCAAAGGATCACTAAACATATTGTAGAATGGAACCGCTTGGCAAGCCAAGTCCGAGACTGGGGTCACGGAGCTCTTCGCAGGAGCTTCTACAATGGACTTCCAGACCAGATCAAAGACGAGATCTCTCATCAAGGCAAGCCCGATAGTATCGCGGATCTCCACATTCTATCCCAGAAGATCGACCACAGGTACTGGGAGCGCAAGGATGAAATTTCGCGTGCTTCTAAGGCCTCTGGTTCGAACTCCGGGAACCAGAATTCCTCTTCCAAATCATCCAGTTCCAACGCTAACAACTCCTCGTCCTCATCTAGCAAACCTAAGGATGAAAAGTCCAAGGGTTCTTCTTCCTCCGCATCAACCTCTGGTTCCTCCAGCAATGGAGGCAACAGCAACAACAACAACAACAACAGCAACAACAACAAGAAGGGTAACTCCTCTGCTACCCCCGATTCCATTTCGTCCAAGCTGGGCAAAGATGGCAAACTCCTTCTGGAGGAACGCCAGTGACGCCTCAAGCAAGGACTGTGTTTGTTCTGTGGGCTTGCAGGCCACTCCGCGAAGGAGTGTCCGAAGTTCACCTCAAGGGCCGTGAAAGGTCGGGCTGCTATGGCTACACTGGCAGTCTCGACGTCAGGCTCCACTTCTTCAGAAGCAAAAAATAGACTGTGACTCCCGTGATGCACAGCCTGGGAGTCGCGTTGAGCCCAACTGTGCTCTGACGGAGCTGCGTCTCAATGCATCCGCTCTCTCCGATTTTTTTTCCCTTCGTCCCTCTGTTTCTCTTCCGTCTCTTAATATCTCCGATATCCCTTGTCTTCTCGATTCCGGTTCTACTCATTGTTTCATAGACTCTTCCTTTATCGAAAAACATAAAATACCTACTTACTCCATTCCTCTGATTCTGCTCCATCTCTTTGACGGCTCCTCTTCCTCTTCCATCTCTTCCGCCGTAGACCTCTGCCTTGCCTTCACTTCAGGTGAAACCACCTCCGAAACATTTTACGTTACCTCGTTGGATTCCTCATGCATAATCGTTTTAGGACACTGCTGGCTCACCCGCTGCAATCCATTGATTGACTGGGCTATGAGCAGCATTACTTTCTGACCTTCTGCAGCGGGAATGCCAACCCCAACGTCACCATCTGAGTCTCTGGAGTTGAACTCTGTCCCCCTTCCTCCATCTTCCAACCCCCTTCTTCAGGCTCATCCTGGCCTAGCCAGCCACCCTCTGGAGACACCACCCTCAGATTCACCCAAAGCACCAGGACTCCCATGCCCACCAATCTCCTTTGTCAATGCTGCAGCTTTTCAGCGTGCGTGCAAACTAGAGGGCTCAGTCCCATTCTCCCTTTCCCTCAGCTCCATGTCCGCCCGGGCTGCTGCCATCTCCGATGGTACCCCCGATGACCCAGTCGACCTGACTGGAGTTCCACCGGAGTACCACGACTATGCAGACGTCTTCAGCAAGAAGAAAGCAGACACTCTAGCACCTCATCGGCCCTTTGATCTGAAGATTGAGTTGGAGGAAGGAACAGAACCCCCCATAGGCAGGCTATACTCCCTCTGTTACGGCTCTACACGCCTAACAACGATACAATGGACTTAGTCGTTTCTTTCTTTTTCTCTTATCTTGTCAGATTAACTTATGACAGCCACGCTGTCTCTATGCTTCTCTTTTCTTTTCACATTATGCCGCATGCACTCCTCACCCTCTTCATCTCCGTGCAGTGCATGGCTATGTCTTACTTCTTTTCTTCCATTCTGCCACCGCCGTGCGGTTGCCTCATGCATTACTTCGTTTCCATTTCATGGCCGTGCTTGATGCACGCATCTACCTCATGCCACTAGGATCCAGAATATCCTAGAACACTCATCGGTAGATCTGGTATAAACATGTACATACATATGCAGTAGTATATAAGGGCGCAAGTCCCAGCCAGAGAACTCCAGTTTAGTTCTCTTGGTTTTCCCCCACCTCAGCCAGTGAGATCATCTCCGCAACCGACAAGCCAGTGCTATCGGTGTGCCTCCCTTTAGTCTTCGATTCCCTAGAGCCCAGTTGACGCTGAGGCCTTTTGGGTTGTTTCATTAGAACTAAACTACTATTTTTACTCTACTGAATCACCTTGTCGACACGCAAACACAAGTTAGTTCGCGGTCAAGTCCTCACGCGGTGCACAGCACGTTCTGATGTCTGCCAGTGCCCATCTCCTTCCACAGATTGCTCCACCCCTTCCCCGCCATCGACTCGGCTAGGCCAGTCGAAGACTCTCTCCGCCACCCTTACGTGGCAACAGTCGCTGCAGGAGGTAGTGCACTACCCACGATCCAAAGGGGTTTAGAACCCATCGAGCGAGAAGAAGCACCGGTTGGTACTCCGCCACCTGTGCCTGTGCAAGAAGCAGTTGATGCTCCGTCGCTGGCCACAAGATTCCTTTCCCTACTCCATGAGGAGTTAAGGCTGTCCTTGTATGTATTACCCAGAGACTCAGAAGGGTTTTGAGTAGACCCGCTAAGAACAATCATGGTCGCCCTCAGATCCACCAACCCCATCGCCTCGCTCCTTTCCCCGATTACGCAAGAGTCTGTAATCCAGATGCACCAGTCCATCAACCCCAACGACCTAGAGTCGGAACCGGCGGAACTCGTCTACCCTGCCCCTTTAGTATCCTCCGCCGTCGCACGTGGGTTGTCCGTTCGGGAAGAAGAGCCCGAACTCAAGTACTTGTGTACAGTAACTAGGGAAGGGTGGTCACCCCATCCTGAGGTAGTAGTTAAGTGAGAAAGAGAAGAAGAGGAGCAGGTACCAGAGGAAGTACCCCGAAAGAAGCAAAGGGTCCAGAAGAGGAAGCCGTTATTATGGAAAAGCATTCGCCGTGCTAACCTCGGAGATCCACGCCCCGACGAACAGATAAGTCGGGTTACATTACGTCCTAAACAAATACTTCACCGCCCCGCCTGATACACTTCCTAGAATAGTAATATCATGTCTTCCTCCCTCCCTGCGAGTTTGGCTGCCGCCCTCTCTGTCGCAGGATTGTCAGGTGGTTCTTGGGGAGATCTAGCAGGAGAACTAAGGCTATTCATGGAAGCACAACAGGATGCACTGGACGCAACCAGGATCCTAAACATAAATTTATCACAAGAAGTTGACCAGTTGAAAGCACAGCTTCTGGCGATACCATCAAGTGGCCCGAGTGCAGGGACAAGGGCTCTTTCTGAGCCAAAATTATCAAAGATCTTTTCTGACCCTGGGAACTTTGACGGTTCACCCGGGAAGAAATTCGAAGAATGGTGGACACGTGTTTGCAGCTGGCGACACGAAAACGCTGCTGCACTCCCAGACCGAAAGGCAATCTCCGCCATGCTTTCACGCATGGTCGGAGGTAGAGCTGGCGACTTTGCAAGGAGCCAGCTGAATGCAATTCTCCGAGGAGTAGAAGAGACCGACTGGGATGACTTTTCCACCCTGGTCGAGAAACACTTCAGGTCCACCAATGAGAAGGCCCAAAACCGGTTAGCCCTCCGGAACTTGACACAAAAGGAGCACCCAATGGAGGCGTTTTTGTTGAAATATGAAAACTACGCCCTCCTTGACGATTATGATGAAACTTGGCAAATAGAGTTATTGGAACAAAACGCGGACAAAGAAATTGTCTCGCGTCTAATTTTGGAAAAGGGGCGCTACACGTTCCTTGACACATTCAAGGCCGACCTTCGGCAAGCCGGAGCCTGTAAACAGCTCCTTAGTTTCATTCAGAAAGGAACGGCGGAACAGGTCAAGCAGAAAGACCCCAATGCCATGGACATCGATGCCGTAAAGACAGGCGGCAAAAACAAATGTTTCAACTGTCAACAAGAAGGGCACTTTGGCAAAGACTACCCGAAACCCAAACTTCAGTGCCCTGAGTGTCACTTCTTTGGAGGTGGTCACCAGAAAGCCTGCTCCAAGCACGGCAAAGGCAAGGGCAATGGGCGCCAGGTGCGCTTGACCGAGACTGAAGACAAGCCCGCAACCTCCTGGGATGAGGATAAAAGCACCAACAAGGACAACAAGGGAAAAGGTCGTGATTGGACCTCTTCCATAAAAGGAATGTCCCTTGACGAGGCTAGAGCCTGGTTCAAGGATTACGAAACTCTTGCTGCTAAGTCGGCGGGAAAAGCCTAGCTCCGACACACGTGTTTGGGTGTGTGAAGGGGCAGAACCGATATGAAAAACTCGCTGTGGAAGAAATCGTTGACGATGAGGATTCCGCAGCAACAAACCAAATTTCCAATTCGCCGTCAGAGGGGTCCCCTAGTGGGCTCGGCAGGGACGATAAACCTGTGCTTAATTCCTCTACAAAAAACAAAAATAGTTCAGAAATCCCAGATGACACTTATGTGCGAAGCGTAAGACCTGCACGAGAAATCAATCTATCTATTCGAATTGTGCTGTTTACGCAGTGGCAAAACTTCACTCAGACAGACGCACTCCTAGATTCGGGTGCTAACACGATCTTTATTGACAAAACGTGGGCAGAAACTCATAAGGTCCCACTTATCCCCCTTCGAAACCCCATTCCTGTGTACAACGTGGACGGAACACGTAACTTTGCCGGAAGCATTACGCACTCCGCAGAGCTGGTCGTAGAATTCCAGGGACATCGTGAGAAAGTCACAGCAGAAGTGACCGATCTGGGAAAGAACCCTTTCATTTTGGGTTTCTCGTGGCTACAACGCCACAACCCGGAAATTGATTGGACAAAAGGCACTGTCAAGATGACACGCTGCCCGCGTCACTGTCACATGCTGCAGGACAAGTCCGCTTTCATCCAAGAGATGGAAGAAGAGGAATACGACAGCCAATACTACGTCCATGAAACAATCTGCGCACTGGAAGCACAACAGGAATCTCAGAAACCTAGAGAGAAAACCCCTGAGGAGCTAGTCCCCGTGGAATATCACAAATACCTTAACGTATTCTCGAAAAAGGAATCGGAACAGATGCTGATCAGAAAACCGTGGGATCACGCTATAGATCTCAAGGACATGTTCAAGCCCAAGAAAGGCAGGATCATCCCTCTATTGCCGCAGGAGCAAGAAGAGGTTACCGCGTTCCTTGATGATCAACTAAAGAAGGGTTACATAAGACCTTCTAAATCCCCACAGACATCTCCGGTGTTCTTCATGCCTAAGAAAGATGGCAAGAAGCGTATGGTGCAGGATTACCGATACCTCAACAAATTCACCGTCAAAAACAATTACCCTTTGCCGTTGATCGGGCAACTAGTGGACAAGCTCCAAGGGACTAAGCTATTCATGAAAATGGATCTAAGATGGGGATACAACAATGTCCGGATCAAAGAAGGCGACGAATGGAAAGCCACATTCGTTTGCTTCCATGGAGCATTCAAACCTTTGGTCATGTACTTCGGACTATGCAACTCCCCCGCCACATTCCAAGCGATGATGAATGAGATCTTCGCAGATATGGATGACGTGGTAGTGGTCTACATCGATGACCTAATGATCTTTACAAAAACAGATAACCAAGCTGAGCACGATCGAATCGTCCTCGAGGTTCTACGCCGCTTGGAAGAAAATGATTTATTTGTCAAACCAGAAAAATGCACGTTCCGCGCCACAGAAGTTGACTTCCTCGGCATGATAGTCGGACGTGACGGCATTAAAATGGACCAAACAAAGGTCAAAGCAATCTTAGATTGGCCTGAGCCAAAGAACGTAAAAGGAGTAAGAAGCTTCCTAGGACTGGCAAACTTCTA
>JBBPRK010000857.1:0-17137 GCA_038093075.1 Boletus patriciae
GCTCATGTAGGGTTTCTGAATGGTGTTGTTAACATTGAAAATGTGGAAACTGGCAGCAGAGGGCAGTGAGAGCCTCAATTTGAAGAGTGAAAATTACCTATCATATAAGGTACATAAGTCCATTTAACAGGTACCCAAGAGAGGATCTTGAGTAGGCAATTTCCCACATACTAGCACTACTAGATAGTTGTTAGGAGTAAAGACTTGTACCCATAGTTAGGACAAGTAAAATAGAAGAGCTTTTTGGGAGAAAACCCTAAATTGGACAACAAAAGGAACAGATTCCCAGTAACATATTCCTACTAGTTCTACTGCATTCCTTGCTTCTCTAACTGACTATCCACCTCAAGGGATAAGAGCTACCATAGCTCAGTAATTACACTTGAAACCACACACTCCTTACATTTGCAATACAATTGAGTTAGGAAGCCAATTCATACGAACTCAGATTTATGTGAACAACCCAACAACCCACCTCCACAAAGCTGCTGACTAATCACTAGAATAGCATATCCTACACTTTCTACTCAATTGAATCCAGCTGTATAACCATCCAGCAACCTGTATGTGTTGACTAGGATACTCCAAGTGCATAATTGCCTGGGAATACCATTACTAACCAGACACATAGTCTGAAGCATCTTCAATTCTGATCTTTTCAATGCCTGTTGAGGATCAGTGAACAACCCATGCTCTTGATACACTAAGTTACTCACTGGTGCACTCCTAGTGTTACTGGGACTGTTTTGTCTAGGAGATTTATTTACCTAGCCTCTAGTGTTCTATCCATAGAGGCAAAAGTAGTTGTCTGGAGACATATTTGTTAGTGTTCTTGGCTTGTTGCCTAGAAAGAAGTCAATGGGTGCAAGCCCTCTTTAGCATGAAGTAAGTTCTCAATTCTCAGCAAGTTTTGTATATTTCAAAAACTAAATGCTCCTGAGCATATGTGCATTTTTATTCTTTATTTTTTTAGATCTATGTTTATTGTCTATGAGGCTCAAGCCTTTCGTTGAACAGTACATGTATAAGGAACTGCAGGTAGACTGTATAGGGGGCCTTTCACTATCTCTGAGAAAATGAGATGCACATACATATATAAGTCAATCATGCTATATAGTGATGTAATTATTGTGGTTGGGTGTCCAAGTTAATCATCTAGCTAAACCTGAAAAGTCACACTTTCTTTCTCTTATTCTAAGTCAGTATTGCCCAACCAAATAGTTAGTGTCACATCTGGATGTGTCTCAGGCCCACTGTCTGGTGCATTGAGAATTCCACCATTAGCAATAAGAGTGTGAAACTCCCTGGCTATACTGCACCCTTGTGCCACTCAACCTAACACAGTTGGGTAGTGCCTGCAGGGGTGAAGTCAATGTGGATGAGGGTGGCTGGGTGGCTGGATAAAAGAAAAGCTGGGCAATAGGGCTGGTTGAGTACTTGTTGAAAGTGTGGTTGATCTGGGAAAGTATGTAGGTGGGTTGGAGAGGTATGCAGGAATGAACATAGAGGAGAAGGGGCCATATGCAGATAGGTGCAGGGGGGATATAGAGGGGGGAAAAGGTGGGAATGACTGCTATTGGAGGAGATTGGCTACCCAGTTCCACAAAAGAACAGTCTTGGCATGAAGACTTTCCAGCTCCATGTGAATTTTGGGTGGTTCTGTCACAGCTGAGCTATGGCATCAGTCCTGTTCTTTGGGGCTGAGAGGGTGTTGGTGATGGTGAAGGGCACAGAAGACTTGGTGTGGGGTTTGGTGGCTAGGACATAATAATAAAAGTGGATGAGCACATTGCTCTGGTAAAGTCAGACCAGAGGGGTGGGGACCTGTCCTTTGGTATCAAGGATTTTGGGGGGATAGGTGGGCTTTGCATGAGTGGGAGAGATCCACTGACCATCACACTGTCCAGGGGTATTGTTTCTTGCAGTGTGTGAGGATATAGGGGACATGGAAGGATTTGCCCACATTTGGTCCTGATTTGATGGTCCAGGACCAGGAGAATGGGTTTGAGGTGAAGTAGTCCAATATGGACTTTGGTATAGCCAGGGGTGTAGCAGGTATGAAAAGTGCCAATAAAACACCTTTCTAATGTCAGGATGTTTTTCCCATGAGGCAAGGTGGTGGTTGTGGTCAAGAGGCATTTTTGTGTATTCTTTTGACCCTTTCTTCACTGTTAATTATTCCAGCACTCTCAAGGTCATTACCATCCAGTCTGACTTTGGCTGAATTGCACATATACTACCATATATCTCCAAGTACTTCTGACCTTGTATTCTGCTACTCAAGGGGCTTCAGGAGCAACTTATCATATCCATAAAACTTCAAGAGAACAAAGTTCATGCAAATCCTCAATTTACCCATGACAATTCCATTGATGGAATTGTAAAAGTGCTCTCCAAGCTGCCACAAAGAACTACTAGATCATGAAGAAATCAAATGAAGGTCCTAGTACTGTGCCATAAAATGTTGGGACCTCAAGTACATACAACAATGCATTTAATTCATCTGCTTCCTTGCCTAGTCACCCCCTGTTATATTTACCTTCAGTTCAGATTCCAACCACATCCTCTACCATTAGCTTCAAACATTGCTCTGAAACCAAGGGCAGAATTACTCAAATGGCAAAGCAATGTCCTTGGGTTGGTGAGACCACTGACACGGCAGGTACACCAGGATCAGATACACTAGCAATTGGACCAAAGCTGATGCTCCCTCCCCTTTCTTGGCACTTAATCATATTGCTAGTGTGTAGTTCCAGTTCTATTGGTAAACATCACTTTGTTTCTGGCCACTTGCTAGTATGTATCAAATTGTGTAAAAAAAACTTGCATGTTTGTCATCCAGTGGTACAAATGGGATTCAGAAAACTGTCCTGGTGGAGCTTTTTCTAATAGGTGAAGTTGATGCAGAGATAAGGTGATTCATTCATGACCAGACACTATTGTCAGGGGAATGTAAACAATCTTTCCTATTCCATACTGTCTGGACTCATTATTGATTTTTTTACAGTGGTTCCATATCAGTTGGCAAGGTATTCCCTGAAAGTATTCACTGGAGGAATGTGGCCCTGATGTGAATCTTAAATGATGGACCTTCAGTATATGCATCTACATACATGTCATCCAACTATGACTCATCATGGGACTTTGAACAGGTGGTACATGATCTACCAATGGAGTTCTTATTTACATGAAAAAACACAGCAATAATGACAAGAACTGTGATTTGACCATTGTGACATTACAACAACAACTATCACAACTATTGCTACAGGTTCATAAGAGCAATGCATGTCCTGTAAGGTCCAACACAGCCCCTACCCACGTGACATCACATGACACCACTTCAATCACCAATACAGCTCCTAGAAACCTTCACATACAAGGATGGCAGGCACACAAACCCTATACTCCAATCTCACAGGCACAAATCCTTGAGTAGGTAGTGTCCATACCCCAGTGCCCCAACATGGATGCTGGAAAATGTCAATATGAACAGGATGTAGAGATGTGGCACAATACACATGGTCAGGCCTATCCCAGCCTAGAATGCCCATACCCCCTCAAGTGGGAGGCAGCCTCCTTAGGCTCCAAAGAGTGCTTTAGCTGTGGCACCCTCCCAGAACCTAGCCACACCACCAGGACATGCACATCATTGGAATGCCTTCAATCCCATGAAAGCCTCTGGCATATGATAGTCAGTGGGGTGATCAGATGAGCTGCCACATTGTGCAACACACCCATTCCAGTCCAAGTGATATGGCATGCAATGCAGCCCATACCTACCCCACCAACAACTTAATCCATGCAAGTATTATGGATAACACCCATGTCAGACTGGACAAAATGGAGGAAGAGGCCCCCATTGAGCAGAAAAACACTCTGGGATGCAGAAAGCTATTTGGGGCTGCCACCATAGGTGGACAAGTATATAGTAGCCCTTACACATGTCCCACACCTCCAACCACCACACCTCACATACTATATATAGATGACACTTGTCAAGACTCAGATTCAACTCCTGACTTCGAAAACTCAAAGTTTGCTCAGATGTGGAACTTGGTCTCAGCTTATGTGCTGTGCTCTTGTTGCAGTTTAGGTCCCAGAGGTAGGAAGAGGTCAGAGCAGAGCACTGGAGGAAGGGGATAACTTGGACAATGATCAAGACAGTAGACAATGAGGAGGGAACAAACTCGAGACATCAGGAACAAGAGGAATTTGTTCCAAATGGCAGGAGGATGTGAGACATGATGAGGAGACAAGGAGTTGGTCTAAATTGATAGGAGTTCATCTATAGTCAATATTCAAACTAGAGTACAGGAGGGTAATTGAAGGGTATAAATAAGAGGGGGAAAACTGCAGAAATGCAAGGGGAACAAGATTTCAGGGCAGTGTTCCAGAGCTATGAAAGTGCTGAGTGGTGGAAACACTGCCTTGGAGGATCCTAAGATCTAAAGATACAAAAGGGGTTAATAAAGATATAGGAATGCAGAGAAGACTAAGGGGGATGTACACTCAGAAGCTCAGAAACTTGGAGGTATAAGATGACAAGTGAACCAGCTCAGGATTAACTTGGGAAGCTTGGAAATACTTAGGAGTACTCAGGGATGACTCAGGGATCATCCAGATATGCTTTAGGAATGACTCAGGAATACCTCAGAGATTCAGGTAGAGTTTGGGATATGACAACAGCCACCCTCTGTCTCACTCCACCATATCCAATAGTTACTCCCATCATGTAATATGCATATTGAAACACCACACAATTCCCAATATCTGGTATATATAATAGAACAACCCCCTACCATACTGTCATATCCCGAACTCTACCTGAATCCCCAAGGTATTCCCGAGTCATTCCCAAGTCATGTCCATATGATCCCTGAGTCATCCCCGAGTACTCTCAAGTACTCTCAAGTATTCCTGAGTTTTCTGAGTTAAACCCAAGCCAGTCCACTTACCTCCTTATACCCAAGTACTATGTATTCACCTGAGTCTAGCTCTGAGTCTCCTCCGAGATTTCAGAATTCCGGCCCTGTACTACTCCCTTTACACTCTGTACACTCAGAACTAACATATGTCCGAGTTTCTGAGCTTCCAAGTACATATCCCCTTTCGTCTTCTCTGCATTCTTGTACCTTTATTAACCCCTTTTGGATCTTTGGATCTTAGGTTCCTCCGAGGCAGTGTTCCTGCCACTCAGCACTTTTGTAGCTCCAGAACACTGCCCCAAAATCTTGTTCCCCTTGTGTTTCCACAGTTTTCCCTTTCATATAAATACCCTTCATTTACCCTCCTGTACTTTAGTTCAAATATTGACTTAGACCCACTCCTGTTGACTATAGACAAACTCCTTGTCTCCTCATCATGTCCAACATCCTCCTGCCTGTTTGGGACGAATTCCTCTCATCCCTGACACCTTGAGTTTGTTCCCTCCTTGTCATTCACTGTCTTGATCATCGTCCGAGCTACCCCCTTGCTTCAACGCTCCAACCTAACCTCTTCCAACCTCTGGGACCTGAACTGCAACAAGGGCACAGCACATAAGCTGAGGCCAAGTCCCATGTCCGAGAGAACTCTGAGTTTCCAGAGTTCCGGTCAGGAGTCCAACCCATATCTTGACACATACCCATAGTACATAGTAATAACATAGTCATCCACCCTGCCAATCAGTAGGAGAGGCAAGTAGAGGACCTCATAGCTACCACCAATCCAAATGACCCAGGCATGCCCTGGGACAGTACCCCCTTCCAATACCAACATTACTGATGTTTATTCTTTGGGACTGACAGGAAAACTGTCATATCCTGAACTCTACCTGAATCCCCAAGGTATGCCTGAGTCATTCCTGAGTCATTTGCACATGATCCCTGAGTACTCCCAAGTATTCCCAAGTGTCCTGAGTATTCCCAAGTTTCCTGAGTTAATCCTGAGCCAGTCCACTTACCTCCTTATCCCTGAACAATATGTATTCACCTGAGTCTAGCTCCAAGTCTCCTCCAAGATTTCAGAATACCAGCCCTGTATGACTCCCTCTTCACTCTATACATTTGGAACTAACATACCTCCGAGTTTCTGAGCTTCTGAGTACATATCCCCTTTCGTCTCCTCTGCATTCTTGTATCTATATTAATCCCTTTCATATCCTCAGATCTTAGGTTCCTCTGAGGCATTGTTTGCACCACTCAGCACGTTTGTAGCTCCAGAACACTGCCTGGAAATTTTGTTCTCTTTGTGTTTCCACAGTTTTCCCTTTTGTATAAATACCCTTCAATTACCCTTTTGTGCTTTAGTTCAAATATCAACTTAGACCCACTCCTGTCAACTATAGACAAACTCCTTGTCTCCTCATTGTGTCTGGCATCCTCCTGCCTGTTTGGGATGAATCCCTCTTGTCCCTGACACTTCGAGTTTGTCCCCTCATCATTGTCTACTGAAACAATCCAAAAGGTCTCAGCGTCAACTGGGACTCTAGGGAATCAAAGACTAAGGGGAACAGACCGAAGGCGCTAGCAATCAGTTCAGGAGGTGATCTCTCTGGCTGAGGAGGGGAAAAACCAAGAGAACTAGACTGGAGTTCTCTGGTTGGCACTTGCGGCCTTTTATACTACTACATATGTATGTACATGTTTGTACCAGATCTACCAATGGGTGTTCTAGAATATTAAACATAAGGCAACCACATGGCGGTGGCAGATTGGAAGAGAAGAAAAGAAGAACATAGCCATGCACTGTATGGAGATGAATGAGGTGAGGAGTGCATGAGGCATGGGTGTGAAACAAAAAGAGAAGCATAGAAACAGCGTGGCTGTTAATCTGATAAGATAAGGAAAGAAAGGAAAATGACTAAGTCTGTTAAAGCAATGTTAGGTGTACTGAGCCATAACATCTACTGTCTTGATCACCATCCAAGCTATCCCCTTGCTCCAATGCTCCAACCTGACCTCTTCCAACCTCTGGGACCTGAACTGCAACAAGGGCACAGCACATATGTAACCTGAGGCCAAGTCCCATGTCCAAGCAAACTCCCAGTTTTTGGAGTTTCAGTCAGGAGTCTGACCTGCTTCTTGACAAAAACTAATCATACCTCAAACTAGCATTCTGAACGGTTTCCAGCCTCAAAGGACCTCATGGTGAACACAGGTAAACACTAGCAATTGTGAACAGCAGTACTATGATAAATAAATGCACTTGACTCCACTGTGTACAAGTGCATGTCACATCGTCAAATGAGCTAAGTTCCTCCACATGTATCCTATGCATAGCTGATGGCATACTAGTTCCATTGATGGGCACATGGTCAGGACCATTCCAGTGGGGCTGCTTATGAAGAACAGCAACATATAAGTTCTTTCCAAGTGGTGGCTCATGGCACATGCTCATACGTAAGTAAATCACTACCAGAACATCTAAACACTGTCCATAACTACATGATGGACTCAATAACACTAACATTTGAAAATACCACAGGTACAATCTATAATTTCAAACCAGGTGCCAGCTCAACATGCATGCTCCCCATGCAGTCAATACTTATTACAACTGATTCAGATCCACAACCATGACCCCTCAACAACTCTAATGAGGACATCAAATACTTAGATGATATGTTATTTGCTAACATCAATAACATCAAAAGCATACCAGCTAATGTATGTATTCACCAAATTCACACTTTTGGACAATAATGGCATTTTCACCAGACTCACGGATGAGGGTCCATTCCACCCCCCATGAGTGGCAAAGATTCTCAAGACAGTGACCATTTGTTAAGATGGCATGCAACTCTTAACTGAAATCCTGAAAATATGGAGTTCACTCAAATGTATGGGACTTGGCCTCAGCTTATATACTATGCCCTTGTTGTAGTTCAAGTCCTACAAGGGGAAAGCTTGGGCAGTGACCTAGACAGGATATGATGAGGAAGCAAACCCAAGGTGCTAGGGATGAGAGAACCAAAAAGGAATTCATCCAAAACAGGCAGGAGGCTGTCAAAGACAATGAGGAGACAAGGAGTTTATCTTAGTCAATGTTCAAACTAAAGTACAGGAGTGTAATCAAAGAGCATGTATACAAAAGGAGAAATTGTGGAAATATAAAGGTACATAGAATTTCAGGGTAGTGTTCCAGAGCTATGAGTGTGCTGGACTGTGGAAATACAACCTTGGAGGAACCTAAGGTCCATGAATATGAAGGAGGTTAATATGGGGTATAGAGATGAAAAGAGCCTAAAGGAGATATGGTCAGATCTCCAAAGTCTTGGAGGTATATTAGTTCTGAGAGTGTATAATAAAGAGGATATAAGGTAGTAGTACAAGTCTGGAGTTCTAAAACCTCAGAGGAGGCTCAGAAATGACTCAGGGATGATTCAGGAATGCCTTGGGAATTCAGGTAGAGTTCAGGCTATGACAACATTGGTCCACTAGAGAAGCACAAGCAATCTAAGGTACTCAATCTAATATGTGAATGTGCTATTATATTTGGACTATCAGTACACAAAGTCAAGCAAGTGGATTTACTAACATTCTGCCTTAACATACCAAAGGATGTCAAATATCCCACTAAAGTAAACCATCAACTAATGGCAAGTATGCTAGAGAGAGACTGGTAAGTCCTGTATCTAGTCAGTAATGTAGCATAGGTACATAGGAGTGAATACAACTTACCCTCAGCTTCGAGGAGTGAAACTAAGGGTGAGCTACATGTCCACAATGCTTAATACATGCATGTGGCTATGCTATTCCTAATCTGGACTTCAGCATACTGAACATTATCCAACATCAACCACTTACACAAGTGCAAAAAGAGTGGTATATGCCAGTACTCTGTATCCTTAAAATGGTCTGGCCACACCCATGCAATATTATTGGGATGTGCAGTGTTGTTACCATATTTGTTTGCTGTTGGATTGTAGAGGCGGCTAGATGGTCCAAGAGGCAGCCATTCATGCTCTAAACCCATTGCTCCACAGGACATATGCCACCATAATGTGGTGTAGGTGCCTTGAGCCTCACACCAGGCTTTCATCTCTTGATTGTCAAAGTGAGATCTTCTAGAGGACAACAAGTATAAGTTCAGTTCAGGGTTCTAAGTCTGAGAATAACTTAAAAGGGAGGGCAAGAGGGTTGGGTGTAGGAGCTAAGAGGACAAGTAGGATTGTGTTATAAATGTACCAAGGCAATGACAACAGGGGTGGAGATGGACAACAATATGTGATGACAATATTTGAACTGAAGAAACTAAGCTACAATATATGATTTATATAGTATAGTTAGTACAAGAATTTCCAATGCTCAAGGGCCAAAGGCAGAGTGTTCAGGGAGGGGTTGGACTTGGTTGAATTCTGGGATATAACAGTATTCCCTTTTAGGCCTGAATTCCTGAAGGCTGTTAGCAAGAGACACTATAGGAATGAGAATTGGAGCTCAAATATTTTCCAGGTAAAGCCTAAGCACCCCTTTAGTGCTTTATCCATCCATCCTGTCATCATGCCCACATTCACTGACATTACAGAATGGTCTGACACCTGGCTCACCAAAAGCCTTGATGATAATGATAAGCTTGGTATTGCCAAGAAGAAAGCTGAGGAGAGGGTGTGTTGGGCACAGGAGAGGGCTAAGAGGGAGGCCAAGGAGCCTGCCCAGATTAAGGGTGATAATGGAAGGCTGAGCATATTTGCTCAGAGCAGAGCTCTGAACCAAAGGTGTTTGAGGCATGGATAGGCAGAGGCTCATTGCATGCAGACCAGGGTGGAGTGCATGCCTGATGCATGTGGAAAGCCCAAGGCATGCATCTTGTGCGCCATAAAGAAGATGAGGTGTGAGCGGCCAGGAATGGAGTTGGGGCCAATTTGTTAGAGAAGCAAGTGGTAGACAAGTTAGAGGAGGAGCAGAGGGAGGTGCCAAGGCCAAAGAATGCTTGGGTCAAGTCATCAAGAAGCTTAGAGCAGGTACTAAGTTATTGGCAATATTTATGCATTCTGAGATCAGTACTATTTTAATTTTTGTCACAAAAAACACTCTTCCCTCATCATGGACTACTGGTCTCCATAAAAACACATTGTTGACAACACAATCCAGGTCATTTAGGCCCCCTTTTCTGGTTAGAATCAAACACAGTCCATAGATATGTACAGACCACACATTTGCTCTTAAACTCTTTGCACAGCCATAGTTCAGCTTTTCAGAGGCTGATGAGATGAGCAGCATTGGCAGCCTTGTGCCAACCTACATACACCAATTGACTTACCCAATGATCACTATTATGTCTAGATCTATAACTTGATTCTTTTCCAGAGATGCAGCAGTCTGCTAATATTACAGAGCTATCAGATCATGACTTGAAACCAAAGGGAGTGCAAGGTGACATTGGTTAGCAAGCTTAATTCAGATCTTGTAACATTTCTATTAATCTTGTAACCATAATACATATTAACAAGCCCTTCAAAGGTTGACCCTGAATCTCATAGCAATATACTATAGTTAGGATGTGAATGACAGGCCTAATGTAGGCTTTCATGGTATCTTCCTGAGTATGCCTATCACTAGATACTCCAATGAAACAATTAATTTCACAGAGCCTGCAAAGACTCCATTACCCTATGGATTTAGCCTCTGTACTTGACAATTCTTTCAATTTATGAGTGTAGGTATACTCTTTTGTTGTACTAGATGATGTGCTTGTATGCCTTAGGAGTTGGTCATCACTATAGAATACTCTTCACATTATACAGCATTCTACAAGGGTAACCCATATACAATAGGCTAGGACCCTTAATCATGGTATGAGAGGGTAGTGCTTTTGCAGCACCAAGTCTTCCAATGGCCATATTGTACTTCTTTTTATTATCATTATATATTTAAAGAAGGCATTTATGCTTTGTGCTGATATACTTACATCCTACAGTAGATTGAATGGTCTTTTGGCAGATTTGACAGACCATAAAGTGCAACTTAGTGTTGACAAACAAGCTTGAGCTGTTCAGATATGAATCTTGGACAAGACAAGGTTCACTGACATGAATTCTACCAGCACATCCAGACAATCTCTGATATGATTAATAGAATAATGGTCCCACACCTACAAGATATTCTAAATATCCTTGCCATAAATGTGTGTATAGCTCTCAGTGGTTCAATCTACAATCATAAATAGGTCATATGTAACAGATTAATGCAGCAAGACATACATGTGCTTCTGAAATCTTGCTTGAGCACAGTCCTCCTTGCATAAATAACTTTGATGTGGCTACAGAAAAAGAATGGTTATTGAACAGACACAGGAGACTGCAGTATCTACAGCCTTACATAGATAATCTTGGTTGCCTGAGTATGCTCAATCTGGAGCACCCTTGTACAAATTCATGCTGGTTCTTATGATAAATATATTATTCATTTAGCTATTGCTATTTTGGGCCATTACCAAATTTCTTACATAACTTGCCATTACTAAGCTATGGCTGTTCCACAATACCACAATGAAATTTTAGTCAATTTGATACTGATTTATCATCCATGTGGGACTCCCACACTCATAAAAACATTGATATAAAAGACATTTTAACCAATCTGGCAATGGTCTGTAATTCATCATGGAAAGATAATTATATATGTAAGTAGTTTGAAATAATAATATCACAAGTTATTCCAGTAATTGTCTAATTGGCTAATGCCGTAAGTCACTGCTCACACACATTGGTTTTCCTATCATCTTGTCCACTAAATCACAAGCATCTCTGTCATATTCATGCAGAAAGTAGCAAGGAGATGCTTATAAAGCCTTTATTATCCTTATCTCAGGGTGTCTGAACCAACTTTGTAACAACCCCCAGTTTTATCCATATCTGACACATAGAGTGGCATTACTGGCATGATACAAAACTGCTTGCTGTCTTGAGTCCCCAAATGGGAAACAAGAACCATAAATCAGATACATAGTGTATAATTGAATTGCATCATCAAAACAACAATATATCTATGACATACCTTGGCTGCAAAGAGATTAAGCATGATGTTGCTGTTGCTCATCAATTGCTTGGTTCCCTTTGTTTGAAGCCAAGTCATAAACAGATTAAAGATTTTTAAGTATGTCAGTTGGAGAAGTCCTGCAGGTGGCATGCTCTGACAATCTGGAAAAATAAGCTGGAGAACCTACCCATCCTTCCCTTTCCACCCTTCCACAAAGGATTTGAATAGTCTCTATGGCAATTATGTCATTCAATGGAGTCTTGGTCAAGAGAGGGGGAGATACTGCTATTATTTAAATTAGTCAAAAGAAAGGATTGGTGGCAAGCAAGGCAAAGGCATCCAGCAGCATGAAGGTGAGGACACCCAGATCATGGAAACTAGAATCGGGAATTTTCATCCTATCACATTAACTTGTGGCTACTGCAATCAAAAATAGCTATCTGTATCTGTCATATCATGAACTTTCACTTATGTATTCTGAGCTCCTCCGAGCATTACTGCATCTCCTGAGTACTCTGACTCGGCCTAGTCAAACCTGAGCTCATTGTGTCACCTCCAAGTATCTAACACTTTTAATACTTCCCTCCATTCTCATACCTCACTTAACGCCATATGAACTAATTCCATAGTTACCCTTGTTCTGAGACACCCCTGCAGCTCAGGGCAGTCCTGCCGGACTCTGCAGAGCCCACCAGTATGTGGGATGAAGATTCAAAATAGCCAATGCTATCTGGCAACAACAGGGAAACATATAGGAGACTTCAAGTGAGGTCTGGGCCACTCAAGCTGCCTATCTGAGCTCATCAAACCAGGCTACTACTAGTACTAACTACTATGACCCATCACACCACCTTCCAGGCACAAATAGCACCCACACTGCCTATACAAGTGGCATGGTGCCATCCAACCCCACACATTATCATCCATTGAACACAATCATCAGTCACACAGCACAAACTGTTGTCATGACCCACCAATGCTCCCCATTCAACCTGGTGTTCAACTCACTAGTCATTACATATGTAAGTGCCAAATTTTTATATAAGAGTATTTTAAGTGCTGAGCAACTAACCTGCTAGTTGCGGGCCCCCAAGGATGTTACCCAGCCACAGTGTCAGCAGCAGGTTGCACTGCCACTGCCACCTACAATGGCCCTTGAACAAACATCATTGCAGGCCATGTCATTTCAGCACCACATACCTCCATCAGCACAGGCCAATGAAGCCAACACAACCCAACCAGAACCAGTCAATACTGTTGTGGTGATTACCAAAGACTTAAGAAAGAAACTAACAAGACAAGGAAAGAACAAGATATTTCAATACATGTGAATGTGGTCCTGACAAAAGCCAAACATGTCATGCTTGTCAGGAAGGCAATTTGTGCTGCAGTGTTATCTGTTTTCAGTGGAGGTGAGTAACTTACACAAATGAATCTTTTCATGATTAATTTTTCAAAGCTACTCATATGCCACTACCCTTGAGTATAGGAGACAAGCTCATCAGTTCAATAACTGCTATCCGCTGTGCCTTCAAGCAATACACCTTTTGCACCATCCTGCAACATTACAGTCTGCAGCTCCCACTCAACTGTGAGGAATCCAAAGTCAACCACAAACATCATGAAGTCAAGCGCCTACTAATGAATATGGCATGGCTCAGGACAACCTCTCAGGTGCATGAATTTCCACAGTTGTTATTATTTGTTCACATGTTAGAGAGCCACTGGCTGATCTTGTCTCTGTAGAGGACATGATATTTACTACACCATTTTTTACAGATCTGATTATAGATGTCATATTCCTGCACTACCCAATTTACACAAGGAACACTACAAATCTCAACCATGTTTACAGATTGGTGAGCACAGCAATTGCTGTCAAACTCAAAGACTACTCCAATGGTTATTATGAAAAACAATGAATTTCTACAGAGCTGTGGCAGAGTATATCTGTAGAGGTGATGGGTTTAGTGTCACAGGTATGGACTACAGATGGGGAGGGCTTGGATTGGTGGTCAAGAGGGGGTTCTCACTCTGTAGAGATCTTGTTACTACCAGCTCTGATTAGATTACGATAACAATGCCAACGAGATCAACCATTAATCATTATCTGTGTGTACTATCAGTGTACAGATAATCAAAAACTATAACTGATAACCCAACAGAGCGGTGGCAGATTGACATGTGCCCCCAAACAGTCAGACCCTGACACTCCCTGACCTATTCCAATTCGGACATCTAAAACCACCCATAAATCCACATTTTTGCATTTCACAAAGGAAGATGTAGAGGCTATCCCAGATCTCAGCTCAGTGGTGGGACTAGTGCATATGGGGTAAGTAAAGGTACAAGAATGGAAGGGAGTATTAAATGGGAAATACATCTCTGATACTTGGATGTGACATAATGTGTCAGGGAGAGTTGGGGTATTCAAGAGACTTGGCAATGCCCCTTTGGTATTCTCAAATCTTGAGTGCCTCCAAGAGTGTGTTCACACAGCCTGCCACATTCATTGCTCTGCAACACTGCCCTAAAATTCTATGCACCTTATGTTGCTGCTGTTTCTCCTTTTGTATAAATACTGTACAGTTACCCTCCTGTACTCTAGTTTGAATATTGACTAAGATAAACTCCTGATGACTTATACAAACTCCTGCCTATTTGAGATGGATCCCCTTGTGGTATTCTCATTCCCAACACCTTAGGTTTTCCTCATTGTCTGCTTTCTAGATCACTATTGGAGCTAGTCTCCTGCTCTGACACTCAATCCTGATCTCTTCCAACCTCTGGAACCCAAACTGCAATAAGAGCATGAGTGAACCCTATATTTTTGAAGTTCCAGTTAGAAGTTGCACACTCTTTAACACCTGTGTAGTATGTCATATGAACTACCACAACAACTATAGCATACAGGCCAGTGTGCACACCTACTATCCTGGTGTCCTAGTGTTTATTTAAGTCAGCAAGCACCAATTTGTGCAGTCTGTCTAAACTGGCCCATACAGTGCATCAACTCAATCCAGGTAGCATGAGTGGTGTCTGCAGCTGCTGACCCATTGCTCCTGGCTAACTGTTGGGTTTTGTAGCATGTCAGCCATGGATTGTACATGTGTGTATGGATGGCATCATTCAGGCCCATTGTCTATGTTAGATTGTGTTCTTTCCATATAGAGTGGAAGCAACTCTGAGCTGCTAGCTTCAGAACTTCAGAGGTGTGCTTGATCACAGCAGGACTTCAGCTTCAGCTTATGTGCTGCACTCAAGTTTCAAGTCTGGCATCCTGAATTTGAATCTATCACAGGAGAGTGAAGGACTGATGTACCAGCATGACAACACCAAGTCAGTCTGGGGGAACTCCAAGAGTTCAGGGGTGATAGAATGCCTCAGTAGTCAATGTGCTTGGAGGTGAGTCAAGTAGACTTGGGAATGACTATCAAACAATGATTTACAACTAGAGAATGACAGCAAGTATAAGATTTGATTTGGGGTTCTCAACTTAAGAGGAAGGATGTGAGGGTTGCGTGTTAGAGTTGGGAGAACAAGTGGGATTGGGCATAGGGGTATAGAAACAGTGTGGTGATGACACAACAATAGTCCAACTAGAGAACTACAGCTACACTGTACAGTTTATATAGTAAGGTACAAGGTGGTGTCTGCAGGCCAAAAGCAGTATACTCAGAAACAAGACTAGTCTGAGCTGTGGCAAGGTAGAAGATTCAGGGGTGAATGAATGTGGAGTAGTACCTGAAGGCCTGAGTGATATATGCACTAGATTCTAAGGGCAAGGCTAATACAAGCAGAGGTAAGTAAATGATGGAGCTGACAAGATATCCAGTCTAAAAGGAGTAGTGCATATAAGGGTACCCAATTGGTCTTAGTTCATGTGCAGGAGGCACCTAGACGTGAAGCCAGTAAAACTGAGTTGCCAGTGGTGCGACTCTGATGGAATTGATGATGCATGGGAGCTCAGGAGCTCCATACATCAAGACAGGACAGAGGCATACATAATGAGCCACTAGAAACACTGTAAAGCAGTGTGAAATTGGGAAGGGAGGGAGGGAAGAATACATGTGTGGTTGTGTTGTGTATGATGAAGATACATTGATGGGAAAAGTGGTGAATTAACTATGATACATTAGCAAATGGGGGGTCATGGATGGACAAACCATGGAACAGTACAGCCTGCAGCAATGTTGGATGACAATGAATATAGCATTCAAAGGTGTCTGATCTCCATTACCCTATCGCTTGAATTTGAGATGGAGGGACACCTGCAGCAGCCAGGGATGTAGCACCACCAGCACGCATGGAATGGCCCCCAATAGAGCGAGGAAAGAAAACATATAACCTAGATAAGAACCAAGACCTAGAAGGCACAGAACCGTCAGAGTGAAGCCACAACTGAGGGAACAGAGGGAATAGTGAGTCATGAGACCTAAGATACTTATTGAAAATGACAAAGAGATCAGGAGCAGTTGTGCTCTTTTGAATGACAACCTGATTACCCTCAAACATTGCATCAGTCTTGGACTGAGGGATGATGAAGGAGAAGGAAGTTGAGTCAAGATAGACATTATGCCTCCATGAGGTCTTTGCTGCAGAGTGAAGAGAGGAGCATCTGCAACCCCCCCCCCCTATGTACAGAGTTGTACAGAGCATGGAGCCACAGCTAGGTCACCCTCTGTACCACTCTGTACAACTCTGTATGACTTTGTATAGACCCATATAGAATAGCATACATCTTTATACATTTTTGAAATGTGTTTACTTTAAATACCCCTTTACACCCATAACTTAGCATGAATTCATAACATTCCAAATCACAATCACAATTATGCAGACTCGACATTGATGAAATACATGTAGACAAGGGATAACAAAAGCCAAGACCAACATAGCAAGTCAGCACTAATCCATAGGTGCAAGGGCACACTCATCCCAATCACCAGCTAAAACACGACTGGGACCCTTACTGACTCCTCAACTGTGACCCAATGTCAGTGTCAAATGTAGAAGACAGATCATGCTTACCTTGCACGTTCCGCCCATCTCATGAGCTGTCTTTTGAGCCAAGCTCTACCATCTCTGTGACTAACAACTTTATCAGTCAGTGCATAGAGTTTCTTGTAGTCCCTCTGTTCAATATGTCCAGATGGAGGCTGGATATTGCTGAC
>JBBPRK010000858.1:0-17136 GCA_038093075.1 Boletus patriciae
GCGATGGGAAGAAAATAAAAGACAGATGTTAAACTCTGACTTTTTTGACTAGACAAGTTTCCTTTGTCGACAGTGAGTTGTATCTTCGTTCACTGTGTTTCAGCACCCAATAAATATGCATTTAGAGTTGTAATGTCGCCTAAAGCCTACACGGGAAACACGAATCAAATAATGAGTTATTCACCGAAACAGTAGTATACACTATGTCACCACGACTCACAGTCTATATGATGCTACCTGTGAAACTATCGATCTAGTCAACCCAATGAACTCCCACGTCTGCATGACCAGGGTACGCACAGCCACAATTATGACCCCCCAGTGACCTTGTAAACAAGGTGATATCTTACGGTACCAGGGGTCAATCGGACTTGATCACGGCGTAGTGGGAATCAAGTGTCAAAATGCATATTCCTAAAAGTTTGTGTTAGGGGAGGTTGAACGTTGAACGTTGAGCCTCGTAACAATAGCCTGAGCATTTCACCAAAAAGAGATCCGAAAAGTCGAGTACTGAGGGCGGTTGAACATGGCTCGCAAGACACGCCTGCATGTGTATAACAAGCACCTCTCCCCACAGTCCTAGCGAACTCGTGAGAACAGGTGCATTTTTAAACCATTCGCTCGTCTTGTCGAGCATCCAAAGCATGCATACGTGGGATACACAACGAGGTGAGACACTGGAAGACCGATGCGTCTTCCGGACTCGGATGTATTACGTAAAACACAAGTATCAGTATCGCAGCGATGACGGAGCCAGCGACCAGTGCGACGAGTTTGTTGACGCTCTGGGATGCAACCAAGAGGAATTGAGCCGTGAGGAAGCCTACGCCCCACAGGTAACTTGCCCTCGGGAGACTGAATGCGACCGACGTGGGAAGGAACCCGACGGTGCTCGATTTGGCGAAATGGAGGTAGCGAACCTAGAGGCAAGTCAGCAAGCAGCAAGACGGAGTTGGGAAGGACGACGAACGCCGACGGAAGCACTTGATTCCGCAAGTGGTTGGTGTCTAAGGTGGAGGCAGGATGCGGAGGCAATGCCGATTGTGCAGGAAAGAACCGACGGGATGGACGTGGATATCGTACCGCTGCGCACATTGGCAAGGAGAATACTGGCTCTGAATATTCTTTTTTGAGACCCTATGGCAAAATAGGTACACTTTGACTCACATCAACACTGGAAGGTTCTGCAATTAAATGTGAAAGATGTCAACCTCGGGTTCAATACGCCAGCGTACCCATGATAAACTGGTTTCCCAATCAGCGAGGCAGACAGACATGAAGTGTGTCCATTGATCCGCATATACTTCTTCGTTCACGTACAAGTCGTCCAGGAGGCTAGTGTAATGTAGCGGAATGCCCCACATCAGCAAATTAACCGTGGTCGATAACCACATGTGTCGGACAACACCAGTAGGGAACATCTGCTGTAACCTGTCCAACTGGGCAGGCTGTTGCCCATAAAAGGCGCAAAACCGTGAATTCGCTGAAGATGAATGTTTAGCGCCATACATCCCTCTACATACCGCCAAACATACCTATAGCACCAGTGAGACGTGCTAATAGTGCACGATCAGAAACAGAACGAGAGGTCCAATTATTTCTTACCGGCGTAACAGAGGGTGTATCCATCCACGCGCTGTCCTGTGAGGTATCCGTAATGTTAATAGAGTTCGGGATCGCACAAGACTAACCCACCTCTCTTCCTCGACAACAGCTCCAGAAACTGTCGGCATTTATCTGTCGTATAGGGGAATGTTGAGGTGCTGGACGTCATTCTGTCTGTTGTCCACGGTTAGCCGGATTAAAGAAACTGTACAGCTACGATACAACTTACCCGCTTGAGCATGAGAAATGATATCGCAAAGGTCGTCCACTATTTGAGAAAATTGCTGTTCATGGGACTCGTGATGCATTGGGAAAAATTCGACGTGTACCCAATATAGTCGCTCTAGCTCCGTTTCTATCCAAGTATCAGAGACGTAGCGAACGCGTCGACAATGGCGGAACGCACCAATATGGGAAGCAGACGCTGATGGCAAGATATTAAGTAAGTCGGTGCACACATCCTCGAGCCAGAACAACCCTTTTCCGATGTGGTCGACGAAGTAATAATTGCAGGACATGTGATCCGCTGCCAATTCCAAAAAGAGTTCGCATCGAGGTGGGAGTTTGATATCATGGCAGTATAATTCCTCGTTCGCAACCGTTATACAATCGAAAATTCGACCTTGTGTTTGTATATCCTCGATGTTCGCCTCGGTGACAATGTTAAAAGCGAATTCGTCGCTCAGCAAGAAGTAGGGCTTTCCCTCTGGATGTACCAAGCGCCGCCATTTCGAGACCAGGGACGTACTGGTTGCAGCCGATGTATCAGATAGGATTTGTGTGAAGCTCCACGGTACTAGGACTGACCTGCGACGGGAGGCTGGTCCTAGGTTGATAACCCGAGGATGGAGCTGGACACTGGAAGCAGCATCGGTCACTTGTACATGCAGGGCCAAGTCTGCTCACCAGCCCGAGTTGCAATACCGCGAGGTATTCAACGAAGTCACGGGATTCAGCTTGAGCCTGCAGGGAGATGTGGTCTCCAACTGCAGCCCTTGAGCATCGGCATGCATGACCGAGTAGTCCTGAACCTCCTGGTGGGTACCTGGCCGAGGGAGAACTGGATGCCTACGACTCGGATTTTAAACCTTGACTGTCGCACCTGTGGCATTTCGGTTCCTAATCCGTTCGTGCCCCAGAGTAATCTAAAGGGTGTGCACTGGCATGGTCTTAGATCTGTCACAGCAGTGCAAAACTACAACATTCTGAGTCGTCCCGATCAGTGCAACGGCAGCCTATGCTGTGAGGATCGGGAGAACATTCCAATAGCAAGCTTACTCAATCCCGACGGAAATGGAAAATCAACATCATCTTGATCGTCCCTTGGCCCAGCAAAAGCTATCGCTGTGGGCCTGGCATGCTTCAGTGAGCGCCTGATTGGTAGCGCCTCCGCAACCCATGCCCCCGACACAATTGCGGTCGTGCCTCCCAGACCGCGTCAAAGCTGCCACGATACCAAGTACTACCGCCACTGGCATACGTCGGCGCAAACGCTTACGGCTCTTGGAGTACTGTTGGTGCGTGGTTCACAACGCTACTCCGTACGACACTCCCCACCTACGCATACCTATGCATGTTGTCCACATCCGAGTCCATGGCCTGCATGGGGTCAAGCATGCTCTCCATAACGCGCTCATCCGGCGGTCGTTGTATGCCAACACTGGCCTCACATTTTGGGTGCGTCTTGGGTGCTCGAGCGATAAAGAGCCGCAATTTCTTAATAACCGGACCATCATAGTACCTGGCATCCCGATCATGAGTTGGCTGCCAAGGCACATGATGGGACCTGCCAGCCACTTGGCATCATGTATAACATTCGTCCCGAGCGTGACACGACCAGGGAAATTATGATTGTTATCAAGCGCGCCATTCGTACTCACGGTGCTGCGGCGCCAAAGTGACCCCCAGCCAAACGATATACCTATGATCTTTGATCGACGAAATCCGCGACAAGCCTATCATCGAAACAAACCCATCCCCTATTCGGGAGAATGGACTTTCACTAAACCCCATGTTGTGTGATGCCAGTCCCACTTTCCTTTGATTTCATCCTTCCGAAGGTGATCAAGGTAAATTGGTTGAAGAATGCTACATGACAGGTTACGCCAGTATGACCAGTTTCATTCGTGATTATCAGAATGCCCCGGATGCGTCTGTGACATCCAAACCTTTGTCGTCTCATTCTCTCCTTGGTAGGACGGCTTTGCCAAGAGTCGCGCTTCCGTCCTCCCACAGTCACAGGACCCCTCGCTTTACAGCAAGGACAGGGTCTGGTTCAGAGTTAGGTTCATCATCAAGCTATCATTGTTATCTTCAGCGTCAATAAGAGGACACATGCTCACGCCATTTCCAACTTGCCTACGTAGCCGCTTAATCAAGGGATGAAGAAGTTGACCATGAGGGCGTATCCTAGACCCATAAAAGGCGTACTTGGGTTCCCTGCAGTTTCCAGCACCGCTCACCACACAATCTGTTGATCACTTGCCAAACAACTTAACTTCGATGGCGGCTGTTGGGGAAGGTCATTCCAACGATTCCTACAAGCGTCGCGAGTAAGTTCGTGATCACGCTCCTGATCTATTCAAGACGTCTGAACCGGATCGATCAGGGAACCAGCGACACCAATTAGCGACGGTTCTGGGTCTGAGGACTACTCTCCTCAGTCCGACCAGGAGGATAGTGCTCAACAAACTGGCGGAAGGTCTGTCTGTCTATTCTTATTTTGTGCTGTAGATGAACGTACCATTCTCATCAGACAGAAAAGACTCGTTGAGCGCGGTGAGCAATCAAAGCAATCAGAAAGCTCCCGAGGTCACGGAAAGTGCGTCGTGTTCTGTCCTGGCAAATCGAGTTTCATTGATCTTACTCGATTCAGTGCGCCTAAACCACTCCAAAATGGCGGTCGGGTGGACAAGAATGGGTCCCACCAGTTAGTTTCTTTTCATCATACTCATAGCTTGGCGTGACTGAGCGTTCCATCTCGAAGGGTTTCCAACCCCAAAAAGTACCCAAATGCCAATGTTACTCAGGGAGGGAAGTCAAAAGGTAGATGATTCGTGAGATTCTAATCTTGTTGGTTTCATTGCAGTAGTTCCTGTCTACGTTCACTGATCTGTACTCGTCCCACTTCTTGATGTTTATTGTGAGTTCTGAGCATCGCGACGTTTCTTTCACAAAGCTGTGCGAATTCTCGCGTGCGTTTGGTCAACGCTTGGACGCCATGCAGCATGCATACTGCATGCACAGCCTCCTGTCCGAACGTCTCAGCAAATGCCATGATAGTTCCTGTAGAGCTTTTACAGCAGGACGAGCTACATTGCCCCGGAAGATGCACAGGTAGTCGTTTAAAACCGACCTTCTGCTCAGCTTGATCCACTTGAACCAGCCTATATAAACCCTGATTCAGACGCACCAGGCCCCCACTTCGTCTTTAAGTTCGTGACATTGAAATCCTCAGGTAAGTTCGTGGTCATTGTAGTTCGGTGAGTGGGGCTGATCTTAAACGGCCATATAGCCAACGAATTCCCTGCTACTAACCGTCATGCCTGGTCACCTCTCTGAGCTGTTCAACATGAAAAAGAGGTAGGAGCTCGAACCAACCTCCGAACGACTCGAACTGATCACCAGTCAGTCTTGTGCCTCGCGGGGAACAGGATAAGGTTAAATCATCCCCTCGACCTCCCACCTGGCAACCACCGCGTCAATCTGGCGGTGTCACTTCGGCTTTGAACAACCTGTTCCATCCTAATTCAGGTCAGCATCGTGAGAGCCAGACATCGAGTCAGCACCACCAAGGATCAACTCATCCCTCGGGGAACACAGGCTCGGGCAGGTTCGTTGTCTCTTTCGAGAATTAGTTTCATTCTAAAACGATCCCAAAGATCTACATACAGACATCGTTGAACTGTATCCGGCCTTGCAACACCGGTGCGGGCGTTCAAAAGAATCCGATCATGGCTTGTTTTCCGTTGCGGAAGGTTTCATTAATTGTATTGGAAATCACCCCTAGACTCCCAGTGCCTACTTTATACCCACAAGTGGTGCGCCACTCCTATATTCCCAAGTTTGCCGTCATCTGGACATCCTTTAGCTCGTACTATTTTTGTTTTGTTTGTTCATGATCTCGAATTTAGATGCTCATTATATCATGTCAACATAAGGGAGTGTTTGAGCGGCTGGATTAAATTGGCCACCCAGGACCCTGGGGGAGTGATTTTACCGGAAACACCGAGATTACAGGATCACGTTTCAATACCTAGTCCCAAGTCCCAATGCGGCCATCCCGAAACCCGCAAACCAACTTCTTTAGGGTGATCAGTGCACACTGCAAGATGTCTGATCTGACGCTCACAGCAACTGCTCTGAGTTCGAGCTGTCGATCTCAATAAGGTTATCTCCGAGATAAGGGTCAACTAGCAAACTCACCCGAGGTCCCAACGCCCCGAGTAACACGAAGTTCGTGATAGAAAGTTTCTGTACTCGAGCGCTCCGGGGCCACTGGACCCTATGATCCAGGAGATGCCCAATTCTGTGAATTCTTGGGACACGCTGTTTGTGTAACCCAGCAAGTAGAAAATGTAGACGGGCGCGGTGCTCTTCGACCCGTAGACTCTACAGATGACTCGAAGCTATTGACGTGATGTTAGTTACAGTTCGGGAAACACGCATTGCCATTCGAGTCATTGCTGAACATGTTGGAGCTTTCAAGTTCGGTCAATGTTATCCAGAAAATTACTCCCACTTGGCAGTGGTCATTTCCGTCGATGGGTTAAAGATTCTGCGATACGTGGGAGCAGTGGGTTTTCCAAATATCCGGCTTCTCGTATGATACCTGAACGTGTACCGACCATCGTGGGGCTCACCAGTAAATATATACAGCACGTTTCCATGACCCGCTGTGAAAGAATAAGGATAAAAGATAACCCAACGATTTTGTTAAATGATCACTGGCATACTCGGGGAAATGCTGGTAACGTTTCCCTTCTGGATAACTTCTGCCTTGCTTGATTTGTTCAGGTGACAACGTCCCCCTTTCTGTGGAAACCTCCATTTCAGTCACAGAACACAATGCATAGCCATAGAGAATTCGGTTATCCCAACTTCCATGGTGACAGTGAATACATTGTTAGGCACTACAAACATGGTCGTCACCTCTTTCTGTCCGTCTGAACCGGTTTGGATACGACTCACCTAAGGTCATGATTGCATTGGTCAAATTTCAAAGCGGTTTCACCGCTATTTGGAGCCACATTCGGGCGTCTGAAACTCAAGCCTTCGCCTTCGAGGAATCACAGCACAGATTGACATCCCTGTCCTTGGCAGAGCATTTGATCGGCTTATACCTTGATGAGAACGCTAGCTCAGGGGAACCGCGCATTCCATCGGTCGACCGTAGAAATCTATAACGTTTTGCATATTTCACGCAGATCCGACCATCGACCACACATAAGACTATGCTGTGGATATCTGCGAGGTCCACGGATGTCCTTGCGATCGCAGTTGGCGCCTAAGCAGGGAGAGATCCGCTTCCCCCCTGTCCCTCGACAAAAACTGACTCGAAGCGCCCCTCTAAATGCTATATCCCACGTATTCAGGAAACGTCCCTGGGAGGATCCTCAGAACTTACACAGGATTTAAAGTCGACCTATTGACGGCCCGATTATGGGCGTGAACTTGAAGGCACTGGAAAGCTGGCAGGCATACCCGACAAGGAAAAATTTCTAGCATTCTGGAAGAGAAACATTTGACGTTATCGATCGGAACAGGTTCAACAAAATTCGAACCGGGTAACACGCGACAAGGTCCGACGGGCATCCAGAACGGGCGCGCCCAATGGCGTATGGGGTCTTGATCCCTCTACCTTTGATCAAGCACAGAGATCAAGCCGAGATCCAGGAGCACAGTATACACCTGTGGAATTCTGGAACTCGCAACCCTTGCCAGTTAGTTAATTAATTGGATGTAAAGGCGGCGCAAAATGTACAACCTCATGGTATACACATTCCTATAACCCGAAAAGCTTTTTGGGGGGTATAGCCCTTTGTTGGACAGTACACGCGGTAGGTGCAGTGTCGTAAGGTAGCGGCCATGAAATCTACTCGGAAAGTTATGTAATTGAAAAAAATGGAATGTAGACAGCGGGAATGACGTACCCTTCATTGAAGGGGTACCCAGAGCCGAACACCGTATTGGTGACTCCACTGGCACTGCGTCTGTTGTGGACTATACCATACAAATCTCTCCACTGCCACGATTTTCGAGAAACATGCAGCCAAAACAGTATTGGAGCTAGCGAGATTGGAGCGATCCGCTGTGCGTGGAGTTGACTCCACCAACGCCCACGGACAAATAACCTCTATGATCGGGAGATGGATGCATTGTTTCACCGTCATATGCTATGAAACGCTGTGGACCGTCTAACGCCAACACTGAGCTGGCACAACAAATCATTGGGGACAACTGTGCGTGCGAAGCGCCCGGACACCTACAGTACTTACTGATAGACGCTACGGCTAGCGAATCAAATCTTAGCCAAAGTTACCTTAGCAAGATAGGCGCCTTCAGCGTTAAGCCGAGAGCGCTCACGGCCAAAGTATTAGATTGCATTTAGAAAGATACCACTGCATCAGAAAACGCAGCTTGTATCGATCTAGGATACGAACGAAATGAACGGACGGTACATGTCGGGCGGTTAACCTTGGCCAAGGTCATTTACGGCGAACTACAGGAGTCCAGGATTGTGGCTCATCCGAGCCTCTCTTCGCCTCTGCCCAAGGATCACGGGCCGGGGAGGGACCACTGTCTGATCGTGCGTCGACCGGTGCCTCACTCCGTGTCTGTTCTGGCTCCTTCTCCAAACATGGTCCGGATATTTGCGAATGAAAAGGCTGGGCCAGGGTGGCCATGCGTTCACGTTCTGCCTTGTCGCGCGCCTCGAGTATCGCGGCGTTCATTTTTACGCGATGTTGGCGGGCTAGATCAGTTTTCAGTTCCTGTAGGATTCAAATTTGTCCATGAATGAATTCAAAGGACAAAGAATTTGGACAAGCCGAGAATGGAGGTGTCAATAACAATGGGCTGTATCCCGATAATGACGGAAACGTACCTCAATACTCGGTGGGTCCGACCGCGTATGTGTGAGCCAGGCATTCCATTGCACTGCACGGAACTTCAAGTGAGCCATCAGAACAAGGCGATGGACGGGATGGCTGGAAAAAAAAATAACAGAGGGGAAAATGGAGTAACCATACCTGGTAGCCTTCGACCGCTTGCTATGTAGGTCCACATGTCATCTGTCCGTTTGTATTGCACGGTGCGCTTTGGCCGACCTGTTTTGTTTTTTTGTGGGGGTGGATGGTCAGTATGTGGCGGCGGGGTACAGACAGATCGCACCAATGTCATTCGCATTCGGATACTCGTAATACTTGTTCCCTGCAAGACATTCCCGTCAACGTCTGGCCTGGCAGCGGCAAAATCCCACAGCTTTCGTGTACCTTCCAAGTCTCGGCCCACAAGAGACGTCTAATGAGCTCATGTCAGGACGATGGCTCAAGCTTCAGGTGTCAGTGCGCCGCAGTTAAGGCTATACTCACAGACTTCATGAAGCGTTGTAATACTCGTCTGAAAATTGACGACATGGCGTCGGCGTCGGACTCGTCGCGAGGCTATGTTCGGCCTCGGAGCACGTCGGAGTTGGCCGAGACAACTTTCAACCCGAGCAGTGTAACATTCCATATAAGGCAACATAGTCTGCTCTCGCTCGTTCTCGAAGGTCAAAAAATTCGGCCATCCTCGGGCAGTGTGTGATTAACATACAGACACAACGGAGAGTGACAAGTGGGTCGATAAAAAGAACACGGGAGTCGGTGACAAGACCGCGGCCACAATTCACCTTTAGAAATCGCCCAGGCCTTCGTCGTCTAGATCTCCCTCCTGAATTTCCTTGGCGAGCTCCTTTTCACGCTCGCGCGCCCCCTCCGCAGCCGCAAGCTCCTTCCGGTGCGCATTCAGAGGATAACGCATAGCCTGCAAGGGAAAAAAAAGTTGAGTTCACAAGTTTCGTGATGCGGGGAACGTGGTTCTCCGAATGGTGCAAAAAGAACATAGCACCAGCAGCACCGCTCACCTTCACACTCTGATTATGCAGCTCCAAACAATACCCGATACGTCGGCCGAACACTTCGCTGACTTCCGGACCGTACCCGTTCTTTCGTCCTTCACATTCCATCCAACCTTTCTCATGGACGATCCGACCCTCGATGACACCATCTCGGATAGCCTTTCCGACAATATACTCTGCGTCCTCTTCGGAATCCAGATGAAGTTTCAGGCAGATATCACGCAACGAAATGCGCGAATAGGATAGCGAAAGTCGCCGAATACCGGTCTTGATCACATTCTGCCGAAGCCGAACGATCAGCGTGTACGTCTTGTCAGCCTCAAATTGTGAGGCATGCTTGGTCAGTGTTGCCTGGAACTCGGAGAGAGATCCAGTCCGAACAGCTATGAGTAAGCGTGAGTGCTGAGCTATGCTGCCGTCGGAGATACGCCAAGGGACAAACCTTTCACGATGTCAAAATAGGCCTGGAGTGCCTTTTGAAGCACAGGATGTCTAAAGGTACTGCGATCAGGAATATCCCCCATAAGCATCTCTACCACCACGAAAAGCTTGTGCACTGCTTGGTAGAAACCCGGCGCAATCTTTGCCGGCGGGGCTCGCCTGATCGCTTGTTGAAGGTTCGTGTGGGCCGCAGTATAACTCAATTGTACTGCCTTGATGCGCCCCAAAAAATAATGATAGCGGGCAAATTGAGGGTTGCTAGCCGAACCTGGGAATGTTGTTTTCGACACGAGTTTGTCCGCTTGATCGTACAAACTGTAATGGAGATAACTGCGGAGAAGGCGGTTGATAAGTGATGCTTGGGTGTCATCATCGTGGCGTAACGCTGCAGTGCGTTGTGCGGCAAGGAACAATCTAGATATAGAATAATTCATCCATCAGAAATACAGGAGAGGGATGACAGAAAAAAGGAGACCCACGGTCGCGCATCTGCGAGGTCCCCGCCAAGCTCGTAAGATCTCTCGACAGCAAACCAAACCTTGGCCGCAATGGGATCCATGCTCCGACGATTAAGTTGGTACATCTTGTCGACCGTCTCCTTGGATAACTCGACTGACTTCGCGAGATTTTCTTTGGAGGTGTGAAGATGATGGATGATCAGGAGGCGGAAATAAATCTCCACTTCCGGAACAGGATCAGCCGTAGGCTTGGGAGGTGGAGTCGGAACTGCGGGACCGTTGGGTTGTGCTGCAGCATCGATATCCATGGATTGGTCCGCAGGTGGTGCAGCGGGCAGCCAGGATAGGAGCGATGTTTTCACCACAGAGTCTGTGCACGCATTCAAGTTCACGCCGACGTCATAAAAGTGTAGACGAACGCGTACACACCTGACGGATAGTTTTCCTCGAGTGCATCACGGAGGATCTTGTTATCCAGCCGCTTTCGCAAGGCAGTGAGCGGACGCAACACGCGATGGGTGAACCGTGGCTCGAGGTCGGCGACGGCCCGCTCGATGAGTGCAATATTAGACTTGATCTCCGCGGTTGGCGTTGGGGGGACTGGTTTCTCTTCTACTTTCTTGGAGGCATCTGCTTTGTCGTCCTTCTTGTCCTTGTCCTTGTCCTCGACCTTTTTGTCCTTGCTTGCCGTCTGAGGAGTGGACATGGCAGACTGTATGTAACTCGTTGCTTCGACCGGCACTGACGCGTCTGCTGTCTGGTAACACAGCCACACGATCGTAGTGTTATGTCAGCGTTGGACCTCCCAAAACCGGACCCAATGCTCCAACGTCCTGATCGTCCAAGAAAATACAACCACGAAAATAGTTACAAAAACAGGTGGTTCAATGAAAAGTACCGCGCGATTGACGCAAGTCAGTTTACGACTTAAATATCCTAAGTAATCGAGCCTCGGTAACAATCCGCGTGCGACATAACGGGCATTCTCTAGAACTTGCGAGAATAAGATCAGAGCATGCACGGCACAAGGCGAGGTGGCTACGAAGAGACAAGTCAGCCTAAACATGTAATGAAAAAAAAGGAACAAATTACCCGCAATCAACGATGGCGATGCACGCGTCTTCATCTTGACAGACGACACATAGACCTGAGCGTTCTGCGCTCATTGGCTTTGGATGGGTATGTGGTTTGGACTTTGGGGAGGTTGCAGGTTTCGGAGGAGATGTGGACAGTTGTGGGGTAGTGGGCCGTGAAGATGACGGACCGGAATCCATCGCCGGTACGTAGAGGTACTCCTCGTGATGTTCGACCCCGTCAGGATTCGCGTGATGATCGTTCCCTTGTCCGTGTTCGTGGGCTTCCGACTCAGGATCCACTACTTCCACGACGACTTCCTCCTCCCTATCAGGTTCCTCCATGCTCTCCATTTCAGCTTCATCCATGTCAAAACCAGCATCCTCAAGGCCCTCGTCATCCTTCCTCTTCTCCTCCTCTATTATAGCCCATACACGCTCCACGAGTTCTTCCTTCTCTACGACTCCCGGAGGAACCCTCACCCGGGCTTCCCAGAGAATTCGCTTCAATGTACCAACCGATAGTGCAGAGAGAGACGAACGCGGGAGCGTGACGAGTGTCGACATCGGAGGAGGTGGGAGAGGCGGTGGAGACGCCGGATGCGAAGATGCATGAGTGGTGCTAGTGGTGGGTGGGGTAGACTGTCGTCCAGCGGACGATGTCGGGCGGGGGATGTTAGGTTGCTCGCCGGTTGGGAGCGTCGTTGCTGGATGTACCGGAGTAGATGTCGTCCTGGATCGTTGTGTATTTGGTGCGGAGCGGGGCGTGTAGGTACTGTATGGAGCTTCCTGGGGACGTTGTCGACGATTTGGATCGAGGTCAGGACGAGAGAACGACCTATTAGATGGCGTGTTACTATTCGCGTTGGTATTGGGGAATGTACGGGTAGATGAGGTTCTGTTAGCCGAAGAGGGGGAGGGGGATCCAGGTGTAGAAGGCGAAGGAACAGAGTGTTTCCTATAGTACTCCTCGTTTACGTGCGAGAGACAGCCTCGAGGGGTCTGTGAGAGCATCGAGAAGAAAGGGTGAATGATTTTACAAGATAGGAGATTCCATGACCTACCCGAGCGGCCATGGCGGCGTCCACGAGGTCGTTCTTGTCTATTGGATTCTTGATCGGGATATTATACGCATTGATGTATCGCCTAAGCTTTGCGAGGGGGAGCGATCGTAGCTGAGCTCGGCCAAGGGCAGTGACTAAGTATTACCACAGACGTCCAAGGAAGTACGAAGGCGCAGTTGAATATAATTGGGGCGTGTGATAGACAGGAGAATACGGACCGTTGAGCATCTCGATACAAAAGGCACAGACGTGCGCTGCATCGTAGCCCTGTGCAGGACCGCGACGTGGCACAAGTGCTCGATAGTCTGTGCAAGAGGAACAATAGTCATAGCCTTTAGGGATGCAAATCAGCAGGATATATCGAACGATTGAATGTATCAAGAGAGTTCGACCCAGCGCTCACCACAGTGCATGCACTCGCGCCGTCGATTGAAGAGTATACTGAACTCTCTGCCACACTTTCTACAGGCGCTCTGTGCAGGGCCCGGACGGGGCGGCGGATGCCCACTGAGCAAGGGCATTCCGGAGGCACTTGACATGGTGAGTTAGTGAGAAGGAGGAGCTCGGGACTTTAGTCATCTCAGTAGTTCTGGCACGTTCCCCGTCCATCGGAACGGCATTCCTAAACCTGGATACACCCCTATTCAGTCCTGACGCGAGCACGTGACTGTCGCGCTCGAACGGTGGCAAACTCAAACTCGAACTCGTCCTTAGCAACTCACAGCCGACACTTCAGGTCCATTTCACATCAACACTGGCGATTCCTCGAGCCCCCCATGACCTCGCACAAGATCAAAATCGCCGCTCGTCTTCGCCCACGTCTGGACACGGAACTTGATGACGGAGGTGTACAAATAATACATACGCCTGGCGGCCCATCGTGCATCAATGTTCCTAATCCCCGCGACCTTTCTCAGGTTTTCAATTTCCCGTGAGTCAATCCCAAGCACCTGTACTTTTGCGTATGGTCCAAGATCCGTTCGAGGACGTTGCGCTATCAGAACGGGCTGACCGGGGTTAATCCTAGGTTTACTTCATGTTATGACCAGTCTTCTACTCAGGAGCAAATATTCGAACAGGACGTCCGTCCCCTCGTCGACGTTGTGTATAGTGGTGTCGTAAGTGACTTCTCGCCACACACTTTGGTCGTCACTGTCATCTACTGCCCCTTCAGACTGTCACAATCTTTGCGTATGGCGTTACTTCCTCTGGCAAGACCCACACTATGCAGGGAACAACAGCCGAACCAGGTGTCATCCCTCGAGTCATCGAGGTAGGTCGTTGTATTGCACATACAACACTTTATGTTCACACTACTGTTCCAGGCGATGTTCCTTCAGAAAGCTGCTTTGCAACGCAGCAGTGTTGAACTTGCTGTCTCATACATGGAAATATACAAGGATGAAGTTTATGACCTTTTTGTAAATCGTGAAACTGTGCGTTGCCTTTCGGTTGAAATTTAGCTGTAACACTAGCTCCCCGGGATGCTGTTACTCAATACTCGTTGCAGGCACCCAAGCTTCCTGTCCGTGAAAACGATGTCGGGCAAGTATTCGTTGCCAATTTGTCCTCGCTTCCGATAGAATCGGTGGAGGAATTTGATGCCATCTATTCGTTCGTACCTTGAACCACGCCTTCTCCGACCGATATTAATATTTCGAGCGTAGACGTGCTTCTCGCCATCGCTCGGTTGGTGCTACCAACCTCAATCGAGCGTCTTCTCGTTCGCATGCGGTACTTACCATCGAGGTAACAATGACAGACTCGGCAGCCCAGAAAAGTGCGTGTTTCTGGATCTGCCCCTTCGCACCTCACGGATTCCCCTTGTTGGTTAGCATTGACTGGGAAAATCAATCTCGTCGATCTTGCGGGGTCGGAGAACAATAAACTTACCGGCAATGATTCGACACGTATGGCAGAGTCAGCCGCGATTAACAAGAGCTTGAGTGTTCTTGGACAGGTAGTGCACGCATTAAATCAGGGAGCCGTAAGGTTGCGTTGCTCTTGTCTCCGTTTGTGCTAATACCTTGTTCATAGTCTCGCATCCCATATCGTAATTCAAAGCTTACGCGAATTCTTCAAGACGCCCTCGGTGGTTCGTCCGTGGGGCTGCTCATTTGCAATCTTGCACCTGGTATCAAGTTCCGCCAAGATACCCTCAATACCTTGAAGTACGTACCGTTGATTGTCTCGGTGGTGTGCTGATTCTATGCTTTTGCATAGCTTTGCTGTCCGCACCAAGAACGTTGAGAACCGTCCAGTAGTGAACGAGCGCGGTACGTTGCCCTGGAAACTAAACCAGGATACTACTTACCCGTTGATCCAGACAATCGTCCCCAAGCAAAAGCCCACTTTGCAGCTATCCAACCACCCCCACCGAAGCTTGCACCCGCTGTGCTTCAATCTGATCCTATCCTCGCTTCCCAGGCCATCGTCACGACCAATGTCGCACCTGGACCATCTCGAGGACCCCGCCCATCTCGTGTGCCACGTATCAGTGGCATTGGTATTGGGTTACTACCACCGTTGGCTAAAGCGAGATCGCGCCCGCCGTCCTCGACTGCGATTATAGAGCAACCAGAGCCCACGGTTCAGTTGACGGACAAGGATATCGACGAGAGGGTTCGTTTTTCGTCCTGCGTACCGTCCAGTGCTAAACGCGATCTATAGATTGCAAGGGCCGTGGAAGCTGAGGTGGCGCGTCGTTTGAAAGAGCGCGAGGTACGTGAACGCGAAGAACAAGCGCGCCTCGAGCAAGAAAAGGAGAACCTCGCACTCACGGAGAAGCAAGACGACGAGCGGCGTAAAGCACAGGCGGACCCCAAGTTGCCTGCGGGTGTGCTCACACCGTTGCTCGCGCGCCATCGCGACCTGGATGACCAGCTCCGCGCAAGACTGGCGGAGCTGGAGGAGAAATAGTGCGTGCTGATGACGACATGGGAGGTGTATAGGGGTTTATCCTCTCTTGTGCCCTTTGCAGTGAACGCGGCAACAAGGAGCTACAGCTTGCAGACGTGCTGTCGCCCACGTCCAGAAAGAAGACCGGGCGGGCCTATGTCGCCCTCGCGCGCGCCCATTCTGAAAAGTGCGTGTCTCTCGGCTCAGCCTGGTCCGCAACGCTGACAACGGACATACAGGGGCGACCTCCAAGTAGCGCTCGAACTGTACCGCAAGGCGGAGACATATGTCCCCGATAACATCAAACTCCGAGAGAGGTGGATACTTTTCGTCGTCCATGTTTTCCTATGTAAACTATCGATGCGTGGCACCTAATTCTGACGCGCCTCTTTTTTTTTTTTTCTTTTCTATTTTCTATTTCCTCGTTTCCGCGCAACCCCTACGCGATCTCGATGACGACGTCGGCTCTGATCTCGATGGCAACACCCTCGCCCTCGCAGAGTCCTCGAGATCGAATGGGCCGTCAAGCATGGCAAGGAGTTCGTACCGTCGCCCAAGAAGCCCCGCAAACCCAGAGGCAAGAAACGCAAGGTCGCGGCGATCAATCTCGGTCTCGGGCGGAGTCGCGACGGCGGATCGACGTCGATGGCGGCGGCTGGGCAGTACTCGATGGGTCTGTCCTCGATGGACGAGGGGGACGAGACGGAGGGCGGACGGGAGGAGGTCGAGGTGTCGTCGTTGCTGGACAATATCAGGGAGGAGGAGTACGAGGGGGCTTCTGCCGTCGTGGAGACGCCCGCTTTGAAGAGGGTCAAGTCGGAAGTCGAGTAGAGGTGTGTGGTCGATATGACCTTGGTTGCGTGTACGATGGAGGTTACGACTTGGACGACACCCCTTTGTTACATTCTCTCGTGTTTATTTCACCAAGATTACAGTCACATCAATACATGCGAGGCTGCCATCCTCCTCCCTCTGCCCCAAGGTCTCCAAATACAAAGGGGAGGTAAAAACGAAGAAAACGGTATAAATATCTTTCAACCCACAAGACAACAATGAATGGTGCTCGCGACTCGCGAGACCATACCGTGAAAGGGAATAAGAGAGAGAGAAAAGGCTACTAGATAGGTATCCAGCCTCGCGGTCGTTCCCTTGCATATAAAAACATTACTTGTACGTAAATACGTAGGCGTGGGTCGTCCGTGGTCCAACTTTTTTTTGCTTTTAAGAGGAAAAACGTTTACCAACGAGGAGGCCCCGTCACCCATCCATGCTAAACAGCTCGTCGTCGTCACTGATCGGCCGACTGAGCGGGCTGAGTGCGTTTTGGGCGTGCCAGTTCCTGTTGTTGTTCGCAGCAGAATGCGGCGGCGTACGGAGCGGCGTACCCCCCGTCGGCGGGAGCCGTGCAAACATGGACTCGAGCGCAGCCATCGAGGACGAGACGGGTGCCCCCGACGACGACGACGTCTGGTTCACAC